>PISW01009042.1:54056-65836 GCA_004023785.1 Mungos mungo
AGTCTCTGCAGGGCAGTCCGCCCAGCTCGGTGCTCTTTGTGACTTCCCCGTGGTCTCAGGAGGAAGACTAGTGCAGAGGCCCCATGCAGCACGGGTCTCACTGCCACCAGGAGCCTCACCTATGCCCCTCCCCCGCTGTGCCTCTGCCGTTGTCTCTCTCACAGGCTTTCACCCGGGTCAGGCTCCCTCACCCCAGGTCCTTTGCACATGCTGCTCCCAGCTCCTCACCTGGCTGACTCATCTGCCTTTGGGTCTTAGTGGGCCCCCTGCCCAGTTGGCCCCGCCTGCCTCACCCTTTGAGTTTATCATTCTAGCTCTGTTCATGCCTGGGCCGGGGCCCTGCCAGGGTTCACCACTTGGCTGAATGCAGAGGCATCCAGAACTTTCCTGGATAGTGGGGCAGTGGGCATGGACAGGGATGGGCAGGGATGGAGTCCTGGGCCCCTGGAGCTGTGTGTTTGTGGGGTCTCCTCACTTGTCTTGGGGCCAGGAGTATGTGGGTGCCTGCTTCTGAGCCAAGGCAGAGACAAGGAGGCCCCCCCATCATCCTCTCCCCCACAGGCAGTAACTGGAAAGCTCCAACACCGTTTTCACCCCCTTATTTGGCAGCCCCCTCTCCCAGCGGACGGGCTCAGGTAGCGAGGGATGGGTGCTCAGAGCGGAGCCAGGCCATCCCTTCAGGGGCTTCCAGCTGCTCCTGTCACCCCCATCCTGGAGGGGCTGCTGAGTGGCATCACCCTGGCCCCCTTGAAAGCCTCTTCTCCCAGGAAGCCTTCCGGGCTCCCCCACCTCCACAGCAATTACTACCTCCAGGCAGGGGCTGCACTCCCAGCCCAGGGGCCCAGGACAGACTGGCTGGAGGAGCCAGAGTTGAGAAGATAGCCCAGTTTTTGTGGGGGTGGGGTCGGAAGACCCCTGTGGACCTCGGGTCGCTAACCGCCAAGATGACTGCCCACCCTGGAAGGGACCCTGCTTGCTGGAGGGGGCTGTTCACAGACAAGGACCCCTCGGTATTGACCCCGGGTGGGTGGTGGGGAGGGGCGGCGCGAGGTTACCCCGGCAGAGGGCAGCACGGTGATGACGGAGGGGCGGGACGTGGGGACCTGGTGACCAGGACAGCAGGAGGAGCTTCTCTGGGCGGCTCTCACCTCAGCCTTTAGAGCGTGCACCCCCGTCGTTTATTCCCGGGTCATCCCCCTGTGTCCCCGCCCCAGCCCAGGGTCCGGCCGGGGCATTCGGCGAGAGTGCGGCCTGGCGACCCCTGCGCCAGCGCGGACCCTGGCACCCAGCCTACGCCGCGGAGCATCTGTTGCCTGGCTGCCCGGCCCGCGAGCCGTGCGGCGGGAGGGCAGGGGCGTCGGAGAGGAGCAGCGCCCCCTGCGGCCGGCGTGGAGGCGGTAGGGGCTGCGCGGATGGGGACGTTCCCCAAGGAAGGGTCCCAGGCCGCGCCCGCCCTGCGTGGGGGCAGAGCCCTGATTTGTGCAGCAGGCGGCTTCTCCCCTGGGACGGCGAGGAGCGCGGCGGTGGCGCACTGATGGGAGGGGACCTCGGCGGTGACCTCAGGGGCGCCCCACCCCCGGCTCCTGACACCCGGCGGGGCTTGGGAGAGGGGAGGCCGCTTGGCGGCGCCGGCCCCCGCATGCCGGGTTCACTGAAGGCGTGACGGAACCCCCGCCGCCCGGGGGCCTGGCGTGGCGCGCGCCGGGTCTGGGCGCTGGCAGGAGCGCCCTCCGCCGCCTTTAAAGCCGGGCGCCCCCGGCCCCCCCAGCCCCACCCCGCGGCGCGGCCCCGCCCCCTCATGCATATGCAGGTACGCGGGTGACGAATGGGCGAGCGAGCTGTCAGTCTCGTCCCGAACTTGTTGGCTGCGGGCGCCGGGAGCGCGGGCGCGCAGAGCCGAGGCCGGGACCCGCCGCCGCCGTTGCCGCCGCCGTTGCCGCCGCCGCGAGGAGGGAGCCGAGCCGGAGAGCGTCCGCCTGCAGCCGGAGCCGCCGCCGCCCCGCGCGTCCGCCGCCCAGGCCCGCGTCCAGGCCGGCGCCCGCATCGCCGCCTCGACCCCGCCCGCCGCCGCCGCCGCCGCCGCCGCCGCCGTTGCCGCTGCCGCCGCCGCTGCTGCCGGCGCTCGGAGGGCGGGCAGGCGGGCTCTGGGGGGGCCGGCGCGGGCCGGGGCGGCGATGCGGGCGCGGGCCCGGGGGCGACTGCCCCGGCGGCTGCTGCTGCTGCTGGCGCTCTGCGTGCAGGTGAGCGGGGGCTGGGGGGAGGCGCGGACGGGGCGCACCGGGCCGCCCCTCGGGGCCGGGCGGCACCGCTGCGGGCGCCCGCCGTTCGCAGCCCTCGAGGCCGCGCGGCGCGGCGGGGGCTCCGGGCGGGTCTCCCACCCCCGCGCTCCGGCTCCCCGACCCCGGCCCGCGCCTCCACGCGCTCTCCCTCTGCCTTATTTTTAGGCGGCACGGCCCATGGGCTATTTCGAGCTGCAGCTGAGCGCGCTGCGGAACGTGAACGGGGAGCTGCTGAGCGGCGCCTGCTGTGACGGCGACGGCCGGACGACGCGCGCGGGGGGCTGCGGCCACGACGAGTGCGACACGTACGTGCGCGTGTGCCTCAAGGAATACCAGGCCAAGGTGACGCCCACGGGGCCCTGCAGCTACGGCCACGGCGCCACGCCCGTGCTGGGCGGCAACTCCTTCTACCTGCCGCCGGCGGGCGCCGCGGGGGATCGGGCGCGGGCGCGGGCCCGGGCCGGAGGCGACCAGGACCCCGGCCTCGTCGTCATCCCCTTCCAGTTCGCCTGGCCGGTACGTGCCCCACCCCCACCCCCGTTCCCGGTCCCAGCCCTCCCCTCCCTCGCCGCCCGCCGCCCCTCCGACACCTGCGGCCGGGCTCTGCGGGCCGACCGCGCGCACCCGGACGGGGCGGGGCCGGCAGGGGGCGCCGCGCGGCGGGCCGACCCGGAGCGCGTGCTCCGTGGGGCTCCGTCCGCGCCTGGCCACGTGGACGCGCGGGGGTCGCGACAGGGGCGGGGCCGGAGGGGGGGGTGGCCGCGGCCCGCGTGCGCGGCGGCCTTTGGCGTGTGCCTGCGTCTTCTTGCGCGTGTCTGTCTAGGGGGGAGGCGAGGCGATTCGAGGCGCGGCGCCTGGGGCCCGGGCAGGCCGCGGAGGCATGTGCGCCGCGCGTGCTGGGGCTGGTCTGGGGCAGGCCCTGGCGGAGCCACCCCGGGCCCGTGGCCAGCCTGCGCCCGCCCTGCTGTTTCCTGGATGCCCGGGGGGGTGGATGTGGGGGGCAGCCCTGGCTGGCCCTGGAGGACCCAATGTGCGAGTGTCAGGGCCTTCCAGCTGCTGGCTCCGGACCCTCCCCCCCCCCCCCTCTCGGGGAAGAGATGGTGGCCCTGGTGTTGGGATCTTCCTGGCACCATCTGTTTGTGGGCTTTTGGTTTTGTTTGTTCTTTTCTTTTGAAGGGGTCTGTGTGGGGGGCGGGAGCAGGCTGGCCGAACCGAGGGCTTGGGAATGCTGAGAGGGATGTGGCCCAAACCTGGGGGCTGCTCTAGGGCGGTGGACAGTGGGATGTGCCTGAGTAGCTGGGTGGGCCAGCCCAGGTCTCCCGATGCGCCAGGTGGTTGGTCCACTTCCTGAGGCAGAGCCTGCCCCCCTCCCCCACACTCAGGTTTCCACGCCACAGGCCTGGGTGGGGCAGGAGTGAGAGAAGACCCCAGAGAGGTACCCCAATTTGCAGGAACTAGTGGGGGCCAGCTGGGGTGGGCTTGCTAGAGGGTCTGGGAGCGGGGAGGGGTGGACCAGGGTGCGGGGCTGTGATCAAGGGCCCAACCTTCTGGATGGAGACCACTGGCTGCATCAGTGTCCACCTGGTGCCCTGGTTCTGGGAGAGATGGGGCCTGGGGATGAGGCCCAGCCGGCCAAGGTTGGGCCCCCTGCCTCACCCTGCTTTGAGCCTTGTGCTGACACCTTCTCCTAGTCGTAGGCCAGGCGGCCTTCCCCGCTGCCACATCTCTGCCTCTTAGCTCCGGCGTGCACAGGAGGGATTGCCGGGTTCCCCTCTAGCCAGAGCCCTGCCCTCCAGTCCCTGGCTGGCCTCTGGGGTCTCCCTTGACCTTGGAGCCTTGGGTGGGAGATGTGTCCTTGTTGGAGAAGGCAGCGGCAGGCATGGGAGGGCTCCAGGCGGTCGCAGTAAGCCCAGCCCCCTCGCCCCCACAGCGGTGCAGCAGGCAGGTCTGAGCAGGGCCCGCAGCCTGTCATCTGCGCTTGGGCCTGCGCCAGCGTGGCTCCAAATCGCTACCTGAGGATGTGTTTTCTGCTGGAGCTGGCAGCAGTGGGGGTGGGGGCAGGGAGGCCTTGGAGGAATGTGGCGGGCCAACGCGTGTCCCTCATGGCTCTTGGCCCCGTGGGCTGGCCAGGGGTGGGATGGGACAGGGCAGGGAGCCCTGGAGTCTGGGCACTGGGTCTTGGTATCGCTTACTTCCCTTCCTCCTGCCCCATGCTGGCTCCCTCAGGTGCTCAGGAGGGGCTCACTCAGGTGGCCAGGGCCACGGGGTCGCTGTGTGTTTGGGGGGCGGCTTCTGTCTCTCCGCTCCCCGCCGGCAATGTGTCCTGGCTGCTGGGTATGTGGCTGGTGTGGTGATGCCAGCGCCCTGGTATTTCCGCTCTGCCGGCAGCAGCCCCGCGGCCTGGGTTTGCAGCAAGTCCAGTTCCGTCCCGTGAGCCGGGGCGCGTTTGGAACCACGTTTGGGCTTCATCTGTGAGGGTTGTCGCGGGGGCGGGGAAGCCCCTGCCCAGGACCGGCCGGGACTGTTGGGTGTCCTGGAGTAGAGCTGCGAGGAGGGCCTTGACCGTGGGAGAGTGGGAAGCTGCCCACGCCCCCGGAGATGGGAGGACAGGGAGCTGGTCTGGGCTCCGCCTGCCCTCCCCCTCCAGCTGCCCTGGGCCGGTCCTGAACCCCCGTGCGTCCTGAGCCGGCCGCTGTGCCAGAGCCTGTGGGTCTAGGTTGGTGTCGGGCTCAGTGTTGGGAGAGGGGTGGGCCCTGGGTTTGGGAGGTGGGGGTAGACCAGGAGGGAGCCCAGGTGACCTGGCTCACAGATGCCCTATGTCTCCCACTGGCCTCCCAGGAGCTCAGGAGCCCAGCCCGTGGCAGTCAGGATGGAGGCCATGTTTGGTCATGCGTGACTGTTGTGTGTGTGTGTTCGTGTGTGTGTGTGTGGGGGGTGCTGTCTCTGGGTGTGGCTGGAAGCCAGTGCGGGGCTTGGAGGGGCCCGTGGGTGCTGAGCTCAGAGGAGCTGGCTAATGGAGGGGCCCGTCCTGAGCAAGGGGCTGGCAGGAGGCACGCCGCTTCCTACCCGGCCTGGGCTCTGGCGCTTGAGGCCCCAGAATACCACCCATGGGTGTTCCTTGTATGAGTTGTGGGTGCAGGGAGGCAGCTCCTGGCGATCGGCCCGGGGTCGACCCTGACAGTGTAGCCACCTGAGTTCTTGGTCCACAGCAGGACCTGGCGCCTGGCCTGCCCGCGTGTGAAGTGGGGCCATGATGTGATCTCACAGAGGGGGACGGGGCTGTAGTGCTGCCCTGTGCGCTCAGCCTTGTGGAAGCCCCGGGCCGGCTCCCTGGCCTCCCTGGTGGGCACCCCCCAGAAGGCCAGCGTCCCGGAGGGTCCGTGCTGCGCTCATGGCTGTGTGTGGGGCCCGTGGCCCGTCAGGTCTGGTAGGATGTGAATACAGGCACTGACCCTGCCGGGCCCAACTGCCACCGGAATTTGGCGGCTGCACATTTCCAGCTCAGGATGCCGGGCTGGGGTCTGTGCCCAGGGGTACCAGGGCTGTCCTTGGTGGTGTGAGATGCCATCCCGCCTATGTGCCCCATCCCTCACGGGGAGCTGAGGGCTGGTGTGGTCACCCTGGAGCACACCGGGGCTGCCTTACCACATGGTCCCCGAGGGGCCAGGGTCTTGCTTGAATGAGGTGGGCAGGCCACACCCTGCTCTGCACCCAGTCACCTGCTGGGTGTCAGGGGTCTTGGTTGAGGCTTTGGTGTGGGGGCAGCAGGGTGGGGCTCTCAGTGCCCGAGAGAAGGGCAGACCCTGGAGGGCCGCCCCAGCCAGTGGAGGGCTCGGAAATGGACTAGGGGCTTAGTCCTTCGGCTTCGAGGGGCTGGGTTGGGGCAGGGGTGGGTGTGACCAGGATGCTGGAGGGCTGTGGTTTTCAGGTCCTCTTCCAGTTATTCGGTGGCATCTGGACATGGGTGTGGTGTAGGCTGGCCTGAGGAGGGGAGGGAGTCAGGCTGGATGGCCAGCATCTCTCATTTCCAGGCCTGAGCTAGGGTCCCTGTCCCCAGACCCCAGGTGAGCTAGGGTCCTTGTCCCCAGACCCCAGGTGACCTGAGGTCCCAGTCCCCAGACCTCAGGTGACTGGAAGTAGCCCTTCCTAGACCCCAGGTGAGCTGAGGTCCCCAGATCCCAAGTGACGAAAGCCTGACTAGTATCACCGTGTTGTGGGCTTTGCTACAGGGATCCCATAGGGTCCATGTGACAAGGCACTGGGAGGGACCCTGGGCTGCTGGCTGTCTTCACAGTGAGGGACTAGGGGCTGCGGCCAGGGGCACACCCAAGCGAGGTGTGGAGTGTGGATGTCTGAGTTCCCGTGTGGGGCGGATCTGTGGTCCATTCCTGCAGCCTCGCCTTGGGGGGAGGTAGCCCCCTCCCCCTCTCCTCAGGGACAATGGCGGCAGAGGCCCGGGCCTCTCCAGAGCTCGGGTTTCAGGAAATGTATCCGTGCTTAGAGCCCCTGGCGCCGGCCCCGTGGGGGGCTGGGTTGCCGATGCGGGGATGCTGCGGAGGAAGCCAGTGCCGGGCCTTCTTGGCCAAGGGGTGTGGTCCGTAGGTCCCTCATCTGCCCTGCGCCATTTTTGCGCCGTTGGGCTGCTGCCCCGTTAGCGCTGTCTGAGGGTCAGACGAAGGGTTTGGACTTGGCCTTGGGGGTCTGGGCTGGGGAGGAGGTAGTCAGATGGTCGGACCTGGGGTCTGCCTGTGTGGTGCAGGCGGGTCAGGGCAGTCCTGTGGGAAGGGCTGTGGCTGGGCCTCTCGGCCAGGCAGGCAGGTGGCCCAGGTGGGGCTGGCCTCAGGGGAGGGATGGGGGGGGGTCTCTGACTGCTTGCTAGGGACCCCCCGTGCCCCAGCTCCCATCATCCAGCCCTCATCGTCCATGGCCCATCCCTGGAACTACCAGGACCTCGTGAGGCTTGGGCCTGTTGGCTGTCCTGTTCTTTGGGGATTTGGGGACAAAACCCTGTCCTGGCCCATGTTGAACGGGGACAAGCATGTGGCAGGAAGCATGGGGACGAGAGGTTGCATTTGTATTGGGGAAACTGAGTCTTGGAGCCAGCCCAGTGGCAGGAGAGGAGGCTGGGGCCCCAGCCCCGGGGGAGGTGTGGGGCCGTCCCGCCTGCTGGCTCAGGTCCTCCCTGGATGACTTCCTGCTGTCCGTTGGTCGGGAGCCCAGCTGGCGGGCGGGACACATCCCTGCGGGAGCAGGTAACTGGAGCCCTGGGCGCGGGCGAAGGTGTTGGTAATCCTACCTGCGTGGCTGGTGGGGGTTCCTGGGACCCAGGAGGAGCCCCCTGCTCACCTGGAGCCCAGGTGCTCGCCCTGCTGGTGGATGTGATCTGCAACGATGGTCACAGGTCCCTCTCCCCCTGCCCCCACCCCCCCGCCTGTCCTATGTGCCCAGCCTGCAGCTCCCTGCCCCTGCCCCCCCTCACAGCCCACTCTGCACAGTGGCCAGACAGCCGGGTGTCATCCGGCCTCACTGCCCTCCCCCAGCAACCACCCATTTTGCTCAGCCAGGGGTCTGGGACCAAGTGCAGCCTGACCCAGACACCCCGTGTTCACACCCCTGCTCTCCCAGCCCCGAGGGCCTACCAGGTGCTTCTTCCTGCTCAGGCTGCCTCCTGATTTTCTGCGGCCTCAATCCCAACATCTCCCTTTCCGCGGCCCACCCTGACCCCAATGCAGAACAGCACCTCGCCCCTGGGTCTCTGCTGACTCATTCACTCGTAGCAGGTCCGTGCCTGGTGCACGCTCCATGGATGAGGCCTCGGAAGGAGTGTTCTGACTGACTACGGGAGTGGGGATGGCCAGGGGAAGGCCGGCCTGAGGGTGGCATTTTAGGCGGGGGGAGGGAGCTGTGTGTGCAAAGGTCTAGGGGCAGGGTAGGCGGGCTGAGGGGGAGGCAGAGCAGGGGCTGGGTGGTTGGGAGGAGGGCAGGAGTCCAGGGGAGCCCCAGGAGGGCTCTGAGCCTTGGGGAAGACCTGGATAGAGCCCTGGGGGTCATCGGGGCTCCCGTGGATGGGGCTGTGGAGGCTCCAGTGGCTGCAGGGAGCTGGCTTGATGGAGGTTGGTGGTGGGTGTAGGGAGTGGGTTTAAGGGAGATTCCAAGATGCAAGACTGAGAACCTGGTGACAGCCCCAATGTGGGCAAGGAATGTTCTAGAAGGAGGAGGATGGCTCCTGGATTCCCGTCTGTGCTTCTGGGTGGGTGTGAGGTCCTGTAGGGCACCCTGGGGTGCCCAGGGGGCTGCGCTCAGGGCAGAGTCGGCTGTGTGGGTGTGGCTGGGCGTGGCAGGCAGCAGTCAGAGGGAGGCTGGGGTCCCCAGGTCTGTGGCCGGAGTGTGCCCAGGGCTTGGAGCAGCAGCAGGAGGGCTGCCAGGCTGAGGGAGCGGCCTGCGTACTGGGTTCCCCGGCATAGCCAGACCGCAAGGGCGGGAAGGTGGGGGATGCCGAGGGTGGGGAAGAATCGGGCCTCTCTGGTCCCCTTCCTTGGGAGGGAAGCTGTCAGCCTGTGGCCACAGATGCAGCTGTGTGCCATGGGCCCCCAACCCAGGGCAGCCAGGGCTGGATGGAGGGGTGGCCAGCATGTTCACGGCTGGTCTGAAGAGGGCTGAGCGGTGTGTACTGGGGAGCCACGGGAGGCCCTGGGCAGGGAGGGGGCGAGCCTGCCCTGCTGCTGGAGCACGGGCCTGCCCAGGACGGGGGCCCCGCTGCTCCGGGCTCTGCTTACTCTGGTGGGGAGGGTGGGCCCTGGGCTCACTCGGTGACATTACCCGTCACATGAGATGCGAGGGCCAGATGGTCCTGGGAGGAGCCAGTGGGGAGTGGCATCCATGGGCAGTCCCTGGGCCTCAGTTTCCCCATCTGTGCAGCCAGAGCCCCTCCCTTCTGTTCTTTGGATGAGGCAGGTTTGTGGGTTGTGTGCTATTGCACTGTGGCCTGCTGTGGCCTGGTGGCAGCCTGGGCCCACCAGGGGCCTTGGGTGCTGTGCATCCTGCCCTCCATCCCCGTGTGCCTGGTGGAGGGCTAGCTGGGTGGTGACAGGGCATGTCCCTCTCGAGTCTCTGCTCTCGGCAGGACTTCACATTGTGCGGGCCCCGGTGAGGTGCCCAAGGGTGCTCCCGCCTGTGGGACCCTGGTCTGTGGCCGCTCACGTGGGCTGTGCCGGCCCTCAGCGCACTGCCCTGTCCCCCTGCTGACCTGGCTGATGTGGCTGGCCAGGTGTGGGCCGCCAGGGCTGCAGGAGCCCGAGTCCCCAGGGCCTTCGTGGCCTGGAGGGGCACGTCCCTCCCCTGGTCATGTTGGGGTCTGCTGAGGTATGGCACGAAGCTGCTCCCCAGAGCAGAGGAGTGAGGTGGGGAGGGTGTGTGTAGGGGGGAGCCTGGACAGACCCGGGGGCAGAGTTGGGGCCCTGGGGAGGGGAGGGGAGCAGGGCTGGGATGCGGTCGGGTGGGGTCCCGCCTGGTAGCTGACCGCCTGGCCCTGTGTCTGCAGCGCTCCTTCACCCTCATCGTGGAGGCCTGGGACTGGGACAATGTCACCACCCCGGACGGTGAGTCTGCTGGGGGCTGGGCGGCTGGGCCGGGCGGTTGCCTGCAGGGCCTCCCTCAGGACACAGGGAGGCTGACCCCCTTTAGCCAGATGCATGTGGCCGGATTCGTGGTCCCCTGCCTACTGGGGACAAAGGCCCGTGTACCTGCACCCCAGGGATCCAGTGTGCTATTTCCCTCTTTGCCCTGGCTGCTAGGAAGCTCTGACACATTTGTGATGTGCAGGGCTATGCCTGTACCCTGGTCCCACTCCCGACTTCCGTACTGTTCTCCTGACGCACGTGTTCTCCCGGGGCCGTGTCAGGCGAGTGGCGGAGCGGGTGCCCTGGAGAGCCTCTCTGCCTGCGTGTCCTGGAACGCGGGGTTCGCTGGCTGGCCAGCCTGTGCATGGGGGCCTGTGGGCCTTACGGTGACAGGGCAGAGGGCTTCTCCGAGGACAAATCGGGAGGAGCAGCATGTGTCTGTGTGGTGGGGGTGACAGGGTTAGCGGAGCCAAGGTCAGGTCACAGAGGCTGCGTGGGCTCCCGTGAGGATGCTGGCTTTTTCCTGGAGGCGGGATTGCTCAGGCCGCCGCGTGTAGGGTGGACTGCTGGGCCAGGATGGAGGCCGGGGCGCAGGCCGGGGGTGCCGGGACCAGGGGCGGCCTGTGGGGTGAGTGGGGCTCCAGCCACTCCAAAGGTGAGAGAGAGGGTGGGGTCGAGGAGGGCCTGAGGAGCAGGCAGGGGCCATCGCTGGGATGGATGTGCTGTGTGTGAGGGCCCGTGGGTGCCCAGTCTGCCCCGAGGGGCCAGGCTTAGGGCAGTGGTTGGTGGGGACCTGGTGGGTGTGGGGGTGGGCCAGCCAGGCACCTTGGCCAGATGGGCTCCGTGGGGTGTGGGGAGTGAGGCCATGCCCGGGTGGGGCCAGGGCGGGAGTGCTCCCCAGGCCCTTAATTAGTGTGGTGGGAGGGGTGAGGTGCCCCCCCACTCCCTCTCTGGCTTAATTTGAAGTGAGGCGTGGCTGTCAGATCACGGGACCCCCGTGTGTCTTGGGCTGGGAGAAGCCTTGCGTTTAGATGGGGGGATGGGGGCACGGCCCGCGAGGGGCAGGGCAGCCCGGCCGGCCCCGCCCCTGCAGCGCTGTCATCCCCCGCCCCCCAGAGGAGCTGCTGATCGAGCGGGTGTCGCACGCGGGCATGATCAACCCCGAGGACCGCTGGAAGAGCCTGCACTTCAGCGGCCACGTGGCGCACCTGGAGCTGCAGATCCGCGTGCGCTGCGACGAGAACTACTACAGCGCCACGTGCAACAAGTTCTGCCGGCCGCGCGACGACTTCTTCGGCCACTACACGTGCGACCAGTTCGGCAACAAGGCCTGCATGGACGGCTGGATGGGCAAGGAGTGCGAGGAGGGTGCGTGGCGCCCCGGGCGCACTGCAGGGCGGGGGTCCGCGGGGGCGCCGGGCGGGGGCCGGGCAGGGGTCCGCGGGGGTGCCCGGCGGAGGAAGGTGGGGCGGGTGCTGGGCAGGGGTCTGTGTGGGGTGGGAGCCCAGCAGGCAAGGTCTATGGGGGTGCTGGGTGGAGGGCTGTGGGGGCGGGGGCTAGTCAGGGGTCCATGGCAGTGCCCAGCGGGGGGCTGCAGGGGTCTAGAGGGCTGCCTGGCAGAGGGCTGTGGGGCAGGGGCTGGGCAGGGGTCCACAGGGGGTGCCGGGTGGAGGGCTGCAAGGTGCCGGGGCCGGACAGGGGCACACAGGGGTGCCGGGCGGAGGGCTGTGGGGTGGGGGCTGGGCAGGGGTCCACAGGGGTACCGGGCAGAGGGCTGCAGGGAGCAGGGGCCGGGCAGGGGTCCATGGGGCCCCCGGGGGGAGGGCTGTGGGGTGGGGGCTGGGCAGGGGTCCACGGGAGTGCCGGGCAGAGGGCTGCAGGG
>PISW01009043.1:0-65724 GCA_004023785.1 Mungos mungo
TCTTTCTTTCTTTCTTTCTTTCTTTCTTTCTTTCTTTCTTTCTTTCTTTCTTTCTTTCTTTCTTCTTTCTTTCCTAACCTCTTTTTTTATTCTAATGAACCCTTACAGACACTTCCTTTGTCTCTGCATTGTTACTTCATTGCATATCTTTTCCACTGCTATGTCATTTAGTGAAAATATCTTCCTCTGCTAGTACAGGTAAGATTTCATTACTTGAATTTATTACATTTAGGTAAGGTCCTAGGGAGATTTTAGTGTGAATATGTGATTAATGAGACAGTAGAGAACAGTGATAAGAATATAAGCCTTTGTGTTAGATATAATTGTGTTAGAATCTTCATATTATTACTTGATAACCTTGTAACCTTGAGCAAATAAATAAAATAAAATCTCAGTTTCTTCTTTAGTCTTATGAGGGTAATAATAATACCATCCCCTTGTGGTGTTGAAAGGATTAAAATAATTAAAAGGCAGAGCTCTCTGGAAATCCTGCTTGTCATCATCATCATCATCACCACCATCATCATCTCTGATGAAAGCAATATTTAGACAAATGTCTGTCCTCTTTGAAGCAAACATATATCTCATAAGCCACTTCTGTACTTTTTCCTAATGATTCCTTTGCTTTGGGCTTGTTAATTTCCAAGAATTTCCTATAGTAACTTCCTTTATATTTGAGGGTTTTCTTTTAGAGTTTTTAATACAAAGCACAGAGAAAAGAAGGAAAAGATGAAAGGTTATCAGTGGGAAAATAGAAATGAGTGGTGGATATAGTGGACGTGAGTCTAATGTAGTAACCATTGTATTTGAACTTATTGCTCTTATTTTTATTTGCTCCCAGGGCATTTCTTTGTTCCCCTCAAGAACTGGCTACAGAGGGTTAGGAAGTTCAAACCTGCCAGCCTTAATCTGCCTGAAACAGATGAGAGCCTCATCTGATGAGAATGGGGGAGGCAGGGTGAATGCAGGGGCTTGAGTAAATTGAGTATGCTTTGGAATAGCCCCTCTGGGAAATTGTATAGGGATTCAGCCGGGAGTGAATAAAAGGGTTACCGAGAAGTGCTGAGTGGAGAGAGAAGGCATTTTCAGAGGATCCAGTTAGCCCAGTTACATGACTCTCTAACATAGCTCAGCAATTCTTGGTTAGAAGTAAAAAACAGAATCATTTTGTGTTTAAAAGGCTGCTAACAGGTGGAGATATGAGGACACCCCAAATAAAAATAATCTTATTTATACCGTTGGAGGGCTGAATTCCTGGGCTGCACACTGAGCTATTTGTTTTCATTGTGCATAACATTTTATGTGTTTCATGGAACATGGTGAGGTTATTATTTCACACATTTTTTTCTTATCATGAAGGAAATATTCCATTGTTGGAAAGAGCTTAAAACTAAATGTGGCAAAATCATATGGCTCTTAATTTAATTTACCCTAAATAAGAAATTAGCAATTTGAATTTTTTGAAGGCATGCCTTTTATGTGAATGAAGAGAGAGAGAGAAGGAGACAGAGAGAATTAGCTTTAAGCATATGGGATGGTATGTGTGTATATACACATGATAATATAGTACAGATTGGCTTGTATCCTGATATTTAAAAAGTTTTGTATACTATAGCCTTATCTATACCTTTAATTGCTGTTCTATAATTCAGAATTTCTACATGGTAGTCTATTTATTTGTATATTTTATTTTAGCTTTTGCCATTACATCCCAAATTCCATTGAATACACTATAATTAATGCTTGTAATCATTAGGGATTATTTGTTTACTACATGTTGCTGGAAGAAGACTTACCTGATTGAATATTCTATATATCTCTGTTATACATTGTCAATTTCTCCTCTAGAATGACTGTTATAAATACATCATCTTTGACTGTGCATGGTAATGATTCTAGAAACTTATTCTTCCTCCTCCTCCTCTTTCTCTTCTCTTTTGGTCTTGGCCAGAAAAGCTTGTCACTTCAAAAGAGTACCCTAACTCTTACTTTATAACATGCCAGAAAAACCTTTCCACATTAGTAGATGTAGGTCTAGCTTATTTACCCTTGCCACATAATATCACTAAATCTGAAAGCACAACAAACAAGTTCAATATTAGAGGACTTTAACTGGTCTATAATATTTTTGTTATTGAAATTCTGCAATATGCATTTGTGTTCACAGATTATTATGTGTTTATAACATTTTATGTACCATATATACTTAAAATTAAATTCTATGGCCAAAATGCATTCATATTAAAAAAATAGACATTAATATTATCTGAATTTACAATATTACGGCAACTTATAACCAGTTTATATTATTATATTATATTAATGATTTATATTTATTATAACACTTTATTAAGTGGACATTTGCACATACTCTCACCTGTATTGACTGCTAATACTTATTTTTATACAATGTTTTATCATTTCACGAAATTACCTCTAGGGCTATATACTTCATTTCTGAGTATAACTCCTTAAATTTTGATGTGTTAGTACTTAAATTTTATTTTTATTTCTATGTTTTTGGTTTCATCTATTTTTCTGTGTTCAAAATTTCCCTGATTCCATTCTTCATATTTTAGAATTTATATATCTTATTACTATGTATTAAGACTTTATGTAGAATGTCTTACTTAATGGATTTTTATGCTAGAATAGATTTAAATTTACAGAAATACATGAAAATAGTACAGAGGGTTCCTATTTCATCCCCATTCAGTTTCCTCTGTTACTTACTTTATTATGGTTAATTTATAGTGATTAATGAATCAATATGGACACATAATAATTAACTAAACACCTTACCTTATGCAGATAGCCTTAGTTTTTATGTAATGTGTTTCTCTATTCTAAAATCTAACTCAGGATACCAAATCACATTCAATCATTAGAGCTCCCTAAATTCCTTGTGCTGTGACAGCTTCTTGGAATTTGTTTGCCTTTGCTGACCTTGACAGTTTTAAGGATCACTGATTGCTTAGGTATCTTGTGGATGTTCCCACATTTGGGATTTGCCTGATGTTTTTCTCATTATTAGATTGAGATATTGGGTTTATGGGAGAAAGGCCACCAAGGCAAAATGTCATTCTCAGCACATCACGGCAAGGGTTTATCAATGGGATATACTATCAACAAAACTTATCACTGTTGACGTGAATCTTGGTCACCTGGTTAACGCAGAGTTGGTTAGGTTTCTCCGCAGTGACTCCCTTTTCTTCTCTTTGTAAACTGAATTCATTGTAAGGAAATCACTATGCACAACACATACTTAAAATGTAGGAGTTATGGTCTGTCACCTTGAAGGAGGACTATCTACATAAATTATTTCAATTCTACCTGTAAGATTTGTCTTTTCCCCCTATTATTTATTTATTCAAATGTTTCTTTATAGCAGTCCATAGGTACTTATTTTATACTTTGGTGTATAACCCAATATGACTTTATTCTGCTTGCCAAATTTACCAACTTTGGTCATTGGCAGCTTTGTTATATGGAGCATGTGTCCTTTTGAGATCTCCCCTCATTGTGTTTTTGTTTTGACCATAATACTTCTCTCTTGGCCCTATAAAAAGGCACTTGCTCGTATTGTGTACTTCCCACCCTGATCTTAGAACCAGACACTTCTGCAAGAATCTCTGCTTCTATGATTTACAAAATGGCATTAGGACCAAGCTCTAGGTACTAGGGACTTTGTCCTCAGGCCTTCTTAGGTGAGAAAGTAGGGGAATATACAGGAGTATGCTAATACATGTCTATAAACACATCTATGTCTGTGCCTCTATCTATATCCATCTGTATTTGTATTAAGCTGAACATGAGTCCCTAATGTCTCCAACTGCAATTTCTTATCATGTGGATCATCCTAGCTTCTCCCCTTGCTTATCTACAAATTCTCACTCCAGCAGGGAGAAATGCGTCTCCTACCATGTGTCATCTGTTCACTTGATTGTTCAGTTCTTGCATGCATGCAGAGCGGTTTCAGAGTTGTTAGCCCTACCTCGTGGGAAGCAAATTTGTCAGTTACAGTATGGCTCAAGTTCTCTTGCCTTCAGTCTTATAGACGTAATTCATTTCCCTTCAATGTGCCTTATGAAGGTAAGGGACTTTTTCCTACATAGCCTTAATTAGGTTGCTTTGTATATTGTAATACAACTTCATTTTGGCACAGTCTGCATTCTCTCCTGGGATACTCTGATCTCCTAAATGTTACTTTCAATATACATCCGTTAATGTTAACTCTTTAGCATGTTTGTTTAGCATGTTTATATGCTCCACTTTATCCCCCAAAATATTTCCTATTCTGAAGTCAGCTTTGTTTGAAATTAAGAAAGCTACATTGTTTTATTTGATTGGTATTAATGGTTATTAAGTGGCGTTAGTATTAAAATCATTCTTTCTCTTTAATTTTAACATATTTGGATTTTATTTAAAGTAAGCTCCTTCAGAACTACAGAGTTGAGGATATTTTTAATCCATTCTTTCAATCTCCATCTTTTAACTCATACATTTATACCATTCACATTTAGAATGATTCCTGATGTAGTATTATTATGTGCCATGTTTATAATGGTGTTCTATTCATCACAGTTGTTCATTATCTCTTGTTTCCTTCTTTATCTGCCTTCTGTTTTTAATTTTGAATGAGCATTCATATGATTCTATTTTGTCTCCTCTCTTTAGTGTACCAACTGTACCTATTTTTTAGTGGCTTTTAGTGGTTTGCCCTAGAGGTTGACTAATCTGTGCCTGTCTTCTTTTTAAAAATTATTTATTCATTTTTATTTTTTGCCTAATTTTTAATACTATTTTGCTTTATGTTTGGTGTAGGTACCATATAATAGAATATTCTCCATCTCTTTCTCCTCTCTCTTGTGGCATTGCTGACATCCATGTCACTTATCCATATACTACTACCACTCAATACATTGTTACTAATATTGCATTAAAGAAACAATTATTTTTTAATAAATTAAGAACAAAAAATATTTTTCTATTCATTTATTCCTTCTCTGATGCTTTACCTCACTTTAATAAGATCCATGCTTCTGTCCTTTATCATTTTTCTTCCAACTTTTCCTCAGGACAGTTCTACTGATGAGGAATTTCTTCAGGCTTTGTTTGCCTGAGAAAATTTCTACTCCCTCTTCACTTTTGAGAAATAATTTCATCAGATATAGAAGTTTGGTGTTTTTTGTTTTCTTAATTCTTTAAATATTTTATTTCATCATCTTTTTCCTTGCATAGTTTCTGATGAGAAGGTTGCTATAATTATTCTTATTTATCTGTAAGTACTTGGTATATTCCTGTGATGTTTTTCAGGACATTTTTTATCTTAGCTTTTCTGCAGTTTGAATATCATAGGCTGAGTTGTGGTTCTTTTTGGCTTTGATCCTCATAGGGTTCTCTGAATTCCCTGGATCAGTAGTCTGGTATCTGTCATTCATTTGGGAAAACATTGGTCATCATTACATTAATATTTTTTTCAGATCTGTTCTCTCTTTTTCCTCCTTCTGGTATTCCAATTCTGTGTATATTATGCCTTTTGAAGTTGTTCCACAGTTCCTCAACGAGTCTGGGTTCCTCTCCCCTCCCCTGTATTTTTGTCTTTTTGCACTTTGGAAGTTTCTACTGAGCTATCTTCAAGCCCATCAAAACTATGTTGACTCTAACGATCAGTCTGCTCAAGTTTTATTAATTTCAAGAATTTCTTTTTTATTCTTTCTGAGAATTTCCATCAGTCTGTTTACACTACCTTTCTCCTAGCTCTGGCTATCTTATCTCTGGAGAGTAGAACATTATTATAAAGAAAGTTCTAGGTGTATTTCACAATGATAACTCTAACCATCCCCCCCTGCTGAATTCATGGGGAAAATGTTTTTTTTATTTTAATCATGACAGCCCAGAGGGGTTCCTAAGGTAATGCTAAGAAAATATACTCCCACCCAATGAAGACTGTAGATCCCAGAAACATCCTTATAACATATTAGTCCTTATTCTGATTCCAGCAATTAATCCAAACCATCACATGAGTTTCTGCTAGTTGGCGTCTTCAGTGGCTTCTGTTCCAAGGAAACAGATGCTGACCATTTCTCTTCAGATGTGCTTGTCTTGTCAGCTCTGGGGAGTAGTGGTTTGTTCTGAAACCTCAGTCCTCTGATGGTCCATGAAATGTCATGATTTTCAGTTTTTCCAGATTTTTCTGTACAGAAGTGACAGCCCCCATACTCTTTAAAATTCAGAGCTGAAATCAGAAGTCTTACACTTAAATTTTTAACACACTTCAGACTATTTTTTCTGTCACTTCCTCCAGTTAATTAGAATGTATATCTTTTCCTTCAAAAACAAGAAGGACCATAGCATCTGTGCTCGTTATAAATTTTTAAAAAATATTTTAATGTTTTTTTTTTTTAAATTTTTGAGAGAGAGAGGGAGAGAGAGACAACGTGAGCAGGGGAGGGTCAGAGAGAGAGGGAGACACAGGATCTGAAGACAGGCTCTAGGCTCCGAGTTAGCCATCAGCACAGAGTCCGACACGGGGCTCAAACCCACAAACCACAAGATCATGATCTGAGCAGAAACCAGACGCTCAGCCTACTGAGCCATCCAGGAGCCCCATATGCTTGTTATAAAATTAATGCTTCTTAGTTAAAATCCACATTCTTTAGCCCTACTTTATGATAGTGGAGCAGGACTCTGTAAACCTTTCTCCTGTGACAACTGGCAAAATCATAGGCCATTCCAGTAGAGGACACTGGAGGAAAATGACAAGAGAAAAGAGCTTCTTTTTGTGGTCTGGGTGTGTTTCTTCTTACATTTATGGCTTGCAGGCCAATGAGTATTTCTTGACCAATGGTGTGCATGAGACCTAATGGTCCATGCCCTCCAGCAAGTACGGCCAACACCCAGCGAGCTCATTTTTAGCAAGTGATCTAGTATCCGAATAGTTAATTTCTAAGTCAATCTCTCTAGCATCTCAGAAGTCAGCTATGAATCTGAGAAAATAGCTTCAAAGTCACATTTCTGAAGGCTATCCAAATGGTTATTAATCTATTCTTTTTCATAAAACAATCTTTTCTACTGTATCACTGGAATTTAGAAAAGTAGGAAATATTCACACATGTGCTTATATAATTTAGTCTCCACTGTTGTTATATGGGTCTAATTTTACTATTTCCAAAAATATACCAAACTTATTTTTACAAACACATAAAAATGAATGAGATCTGCTCTGTGTCAAGACACATTATAATCAATAATTAATTCAGAAAGGACATATTTTAATCTACACTCCACTATCATTTTTCATCTGACATTTGATTCTCTCTTTGAAACTAGAGAGGTGACATAATTATGCTCTGTATGAGGACTTTTGTTGGAAAGAGAGCAGACCAATTAACAAATTAAAAAGAACTTCAAAAATGTTAGCTCAGCATGTAGATATTCTTGATTGAGACACATTGCAATGCATACACTAAAATATGGAATATATATTGGCTATATTTACTTATAAGCAGGCATAGCAGAAACTGCTGATTATCCTCCAATACTCATCTGCTCCTTTTTCCCAGTAGTAGTGAGATGTTCGAGTCTTAGCTTATGGTTACTCAGGGAAAGAATCTATTTCTATGCTTTCCTTTCAGCTAAGGAGCTATTTGGTTAATTTCTGGCCAATAGGATGAGAGGATAAATGTATCCAAGTATTAGATTATGTTCTTAAAGGAAAGAGATGTGATTTTCACTTCTCATCCTTTTCCCAGTGGATGGAATGTAGATCCAAGGGCAATGTCTGGACTCATACTATTAATAGAGGCCTGTTTTTAGGGTGACAAAACAATAAGTCCGAATCTAAAAACTAATACCAATGCAGCCCTATCATGTTTGATGACTGACTGCAAAGAGATTACCAAAAAGTCTGTCTACCTTAGCCCACTGTTATTTTCACATTGATTTCAGAAATTGAACCTCTCTATAAAATAATAGAGAATTTACATTGAAATAAAATGTAATTGATGCTAAAATATATGAACATATTCCCATAATTTAAATATGATATCTCAAAATCTTTAATATATTATATGACCATAACATTATCACTATAATCATAATTTTTAGTTTTAGAATTTATTTACACCATATGCAGTTATTCATAGAATATCCCATTCCTTACTTTTTGGACGTGCTGGGAAGGCTCCTTTGTGACCACTGAGACTACAAGATGGTAGAAACAAAAGCAACAGCAACCAAATCAGTTCAATCTAGATAAAGTGTATTTATATCTAATATTTTATACTGCATACTTTGGTTTAATCATGTATCTTTGAGTTATATATCTATATCTATATCTATCTATCTATCTATCTATCTATATGTATATATATATTGTTTTGTAGGTTGTTCTCATAGTCCTCCCATCATATGACAGCAGAGTTGTAGGGGTGAGGAAAGGTGTCTTGTGGAAACTCATGGCTTTGGTGGGAAAGGTCGGGGCATCTGTGATCATCCTTATCCCTATATTTATGCTGGATAATGTCTGCTGCTGTAGGGATGGGCAACACTGGGCATCCTTCTGTGTTTTGTTGTTGATATCTTCTATTAATTAACTTATATTATTTCTTAGCTTTGTTGGAATCCAGTAGCCCCTTCCTTCTAGTTTGGCTTCCATCAGCCGTCCCTGATTTTATCAAGCCTTCTGAGTATCGTGCTTGTGTGCTTCACTTTCCTTCCTGTATATTCATCCAACACTATATCTTATAAGGTCAGCACACCCTTACCATAGAAGTCTTGGCTTTCAACTCAGGGTTCTTTCATAAAGAAAATGATTGAACTTTGGGCGTGAAAATTAGATTTCTGTCTGTCTGGCTAAGCTGATTTGTTTTCTTAGTTCTTCCCTTGTCTCTTATGTGATCTCAAAAAAACCCCAATATTGGTTCCTCCCAGAGATATAACCAAAATTAAAAAAAAAAAAAATTCCTCTGTCCTGAAGACTTCTCTCAATTTGCCCAATAACCTCCTCCATGATGTTTCAGGAAGTTAGACCTCCAGGTTGGGGATGCAAAGACCATTATTTATTTATTTTAATTGCCTCTTTCTTCAATCTTCTTTTACTTTTCCTCAACATCTCTCAGATATGATGAGGGTAAGCCCTTTTTAAATTTAATTTCAGTCTCCTAACTAGCAAAGTAACTGTAGTATTTTCTCAAAAAAGAACCGTTGCCTGTGAATTGTTTAATGTAAATCAAAAGCACGTGATAAATTCTTTTCATTCTCTTGATAAAGCTTGGCTTTTGAACCCATTGCCTTGCGGCCATTTTTGTTAACCAAAAATGGATTATATTCTCCCTTTCTTTCTCTTTGCTTCTCATTTCTAACAATCTTAATTACTTTCACTCCGAAAGAATGTTTACAGACATAAGGCATGTATTTCCATTACCTGTGAATATGAAAGTGAGGTCTATAGACATAGTAGATGTCAGAGTTTAATATTTGACCTGGCTATTATGTTGTTAGTTATTTTGTCAGGAGAAAAAGAAAGGATTTAATAGCAGATTCAAAGCATTATCATCATAGATAGAAACTTTTTGGTTAACATGTGTCTGAACTTTTCCAATATCATATATTCTTTTATTCCTAGAATGGCTTCTCTGGTGGGCAAGAGCAATCACTTTCAAAGAAGCAGCAAAATGCTTGTTTTCTTGCGACTTCAAGGTTGCAGCAATATTGATAGCTAACAGCTATGTGAACAATTCATCAGTCTTTGAAAACTTCCTCATTAGAGAATAATTTGAGAATAACTCTTAAGTGTGGATGATTTTATTTGTTCAGTTTTGAAGTGATGCTTTTCCTTCCATTAGGTACCAGGGTGAGTCTTCAGTGCTCCATAAAATATATTCTTATCTTTGGTGTGGTTTCTATGTATATATCATATTATTTATTCAAGTGACTAATATATTGCAATTGCAGAATTGCCTTAAAATCTAGTAGCTTTATAGGAAAGGTTGAAGTGATTTTGGCAAAGTAAGTCTAAAAATCTCTTTAAAATTCTAAGGTAAAGTGATTTGAAAACCCAATATCCATGTCTGCACAGTGACAAAGAAAAGATCTGGGATAATTGTATGAGTCATTATAAATAAAGGAATATATTTTTGCATTAGAAATAATGGGACAAAAGAGTTTAGAGAGCCTTGGGCTAATCACAAAATCGTTTTAAAGAAATGTTGTTACGACAAATTTTATCTGTAACATATTTGGAGCTTAGCACATCCGCCACCAAGTACTAGAAACCACAGAATAGGCATACATCTTTCCCAGAAATTTTATTTTATTTAAAGACTTGGAAAGCAGAAAGCATTTAAAATTTTAAACATATATGGGTATGCTATGAAATAGAATGAAAAGTTAAGATAAATTTAAATTTCAAAGGAAGATTTCAAACCCCAAAGGCTTTATGATCTTGCCTACATCCCACAAATGCTCTATTGCTAAAATTTTCACTTTCTTTTTCTTCTATGAATCCTTCATTAGAAAAGTTTCAAAGGCAGAGCTTCAGGATTAAAATTAAAAACATGATTATCTTAAAAAGAGAAATGAACCCCATTCACCATAGAAAAAGATAAAACATTTAAGAAATAATGTAAAAAGATGCGCTGAATTTATGTATCATTCAGAAGTTCATAAAAAACACAAAACAAAACAGAACCCTTATAAGTCATGTAGAAACAGGATTTATTACAGGGATTGAAATTTTTCCAATAGCTGTTAGAAATAGTTATACAAGGCAGTTGTCTCTGCCTAAGGTTGGAATTACCATCACTATAGGTCTGTCAGATCGGCCGTCAAGAAAAAAATTGGAGCTGGGTGAAGATGGATTGAGTTCCACAATAAACACGGGAGCCCATAAAGGTAAACTGTCCTGTGCTTATGTCACTACCTCCAACCTCCAGGTCATGGACAACATCCAGGAAAGGGAAACACTTTTCACCACTGGGTGGCACAAGGTTCATGTAGGTATCTTTATTCCCAAGGAATAGATTGACCAGAGCAAAGAAGGGGCAAACCTTGGAGGAAAATGTTTTATTCTGAAGATTCTCAAGTCAAGGGAAGACAGGCTTATAGTTAAGGTAGGAATGTATTCACTACACTCGGATATAAAGTGCAAGTTTCATTACTGGAACAAAGTAGGTCCTAAGGACTGCAATCAGACCACACTGTCTTGGTGGGTTCAGAAAAATGAGAATTTCTTGGTCTAGGTCATTTGAACTGAACCTTTGTCCCTGTATTACCTACATTTCTTGGTCTAGGTGATTTGAACTGAACCTTTGGTCAGTAACTAGCAAATAGTCACCTACTAGCAAATTGTAAATAGCAAATCAAATAGTTATCTACTAGCAAATAGTAACTAGAAAGTAAAAAAATGCATCAAACTATCACCAGAGAGATAATAATAACTTTCTATAAGTAATTTAATTACCTGTTCAACAATTTTATGGAATGATATTTATTATTTTTTATTTTAAAATAACTAGAAATGGAGAGAATTAAGTCACAGGGCCACAAATATATAGTAAATACTAGAGCAGAAACTTAAATTCAGAGGTGTCTCATTTCATTATTATTTTCCACAATATCATCCTTTCTTCATAAACCCAAGCAGATAATTCCAAGACGATCCCTCCTGACAGTTTCTGATTGTGACAGTTTGTCTAAACGAGTGTGATTGGCTTCAAGACTCAGAAAGCTGAGTGCCATGTGTGAACTTGTATATTTTTAAAAATACTGATTTGCAATAAATAAATAAATAAATAATAAAGAAACATGCTTTTATTTATTTTTTAAATTTTTTAAATGTTTTTATTTTAATTTTGAGAGGGAGAGAGAGACAGTGTGAGCAGGGGAGGGTCAGAGAAAGAGGGAGACACAGAATCTGAAGACAGGTTCCAGGCTCTGCTAGCTGTCAGCACTGGAGCCTGACGCGGGGCTCAAAGCCACAAACTGTGAGATCATGACCTGAGCCGAAGCCCGGCGCTCAACCGACTGAGCCAGCCACCCAGGTGCCCCTCATGCTTACTTTTAAGCTGCACAAATTATTTGTTAGTGGAACAAGTTTATTGGATAGATAACTTACTTCCTCTTCCATCTCTGATTTCAAGCAATTTATTGTTTGTCTTTTCTCAGTGCTTGGTAGCATTTAAGGCAGATCCCAATACTTTTTTTCTTTGTCACTTTTGGATATTATAATTGGATTGATTTGTGACCCTTAATGTGTGAGGGAATGTGATTCAGGGCCTATTTATTTCCCCTTCTTGCCAGTCAACTCTGCCACAGTAGACTGTATCTGCTCATGCTCCTTCATATCAAAATTGTGAGGAGGGATTAAAAATTCCAATAAATAAATGAGTGAAATGCTCTTTCAGCTAGGACTGCAATGTATTGATTATATATAATGTTTTAAAGCAATTGTAAAAATAGTAGGTATTTTCATATGGAGGGAAGAGAACCTTCTTAGATCCATCAGATTCCAGGGAGCACTTGCAAAATGAGAGACGGCATGTGTCAACATTAGGCAAACACATAGCTGGAGAGGGTATTTCTGGTTGCCCAGCCCCACCCCCCACCCACCTGGCAACTGCCCTGTCCTCTTACAGTGGTGTCACTGAAGCCCTCCTCACTTCATGTGGGAAGTGAGAGAAAAGCCATCCCACTCCCTATCTTATAAACTCAACATTCTTCAAAAGGACCTGCATTTGCCTGGATGAATCTCTAACCTGTAAATACAGATACAAGTGTGTGTTAGAGTATCATAGGGGCCTCTGTGTGGCTCAGTCAGTTGAGTGCCTAATTCTGGATCTCAGTTCAGGTCATAATCCCATGGTTGTGGGTTCGAGCCCTGTGTGGAGCCCTTTATTGGGCTCAATGCCAAACGTGGAACCTGCTTAAGATTCTCTCTCTCTCTTTCTCTTCCTCTACCCTTCTTCTGTTCTTTCTCTAAAAAAAGAACTGTGTCAAAGTGTTTATACTCTTTCTCAGTAGTTTCTATATCTATAGATGTGTCTGGCTACTCTTTTTAAGATGTTGTACTTTAAGATAATTGGTTTTAGCTTTGAGCATCAGCTAAAATTCTAAGACAAAAGAAAATCCCACTTAATGCCGTGCTACTTAAGTACTTACCTTTCAGAATATTTGGAGACAATGTACCATAAGAATCTATTGTTTCATAGATAAATTCTCATTAGTTAATTATGTGTAAATAAGAAAGATACCTTACCTGACATAAAAAATAGACAGGCTTTTAAAATAAATACAACAACTAAAAATGATTACTATAAGTTAGTTATCCCAAGAACCACAAATTAGATCAAAAGCTTTTTTTTATTTTTTTTTTGGCCTGTATTTGTGCCTTAAAAACTAGTTTCTAGTCCTAGGCCCTAAATTGTTCACAAACCATTTCCAGATTGTTTTTTAAAATCTCCAATTTGTTAGGAAAATACTGACAGAATCTTAATTATAATAGTGCTACTGGGCACCATTAACCTCTTTCAGATACATTTATGCTGAAGAAATGAGAATCTGCAAGGCATCGCTTGTTGAATAAACACAGGTGTGTTGTCGGAGTCCCCGCTGGCGTGCCGTCTACAGGAGGATCATTCTTTCCAAAGAGTCATGAAGAAGGGAGAAGAGAGAAAGATCACTGAGAGCAATTGTGTACCTGCTGAACGCTGGTCCCAAACAGCAGTGGTTTGTCCGGGGGCTGAATGCAGAGGGACACCTTTGACAGCCCATGATGGGAGGGGCACTGACTCCTGGTCCCTTCAAGGGAGAGTCGCACGTGATTTTGTGCTTTTACAAAGACGTGGGCGGAAGGGCATGTCTGGTTTCAAGCTGTCGCAAAGTTAATGCGTCCGGGTATGTATATTCTCCCTACTTCTCCCCCAATGGTGTTGGGTGCGGAGTTTTTTGCTGTGTTGAAGATGACATCAGATGCTGTCATTTAAAATAGTGGATTCTCAGGGCGCCTGGATGGCTCAGTAGGTTAAGCGTCCGGCTTCAGCTCAGGTCATGAACTCACCGTTCGTGGGTTCACGCCCGCATCGAGCTCTGTGCTGACAGCTACCTTGGAGCCTAGAGCCTGCTTCAGATTCTGTGTCTCCCTCTCGCTCTGACCCTCCCCTGCTCGCACTATCTCTGTCTCTCAAAAATAAATAAAAATCATTTTAAAAAATTAAAATAGTGGATTCTCAGGAGAGAAAAATGGCTTGAGGTTGCCCTTGCTTCCCTTTTGAAACCTCCAATTTTTAATTATCGGTATAATGAAAAAAAATTGTCTTCTAGATGCAACGGATATCCAAATTAAATAACATTACTCCTGAAATTAGCCCTCAATTTACCCATGATGCAAACGTTTGTCATATTTCTGCCTTGATATGTGTTGATGGGAGAAAGATGAAACAATTACAAGGACAAGAAATTTCCACTAAATCAAAGTGCTGCTCTCACTTTTTTGGACTCCATTGAGTTACTTGTTCTCTCGTTCTTTCCCTCCTTTATCTACTTCTCTCTGGGTATCAGTTATCCAACCTGAGCTTTTGTGTGAGGGTCTCTGCAAACATGCCATGGCCATCTGTGGAATCACAGTGTATTTCTGGAACACTAACTGTAGATATTGCCTGTTGGAAACATTTTCTGACTATTTACTTCCTGATCAACTGGGAGAAGGGAGGTGAGAGACAAGAAGTGTTTTGAACAGAGTATAATAACATTGAATTCTAGACATTAAGATCAACATGTTTTTAAAGAGTCAACTTGAGGCACACCTGGGTGGCTCAGTCGGTTAAACATCCAACTTCAGCTCAGAGTTCCTGGGTTTGAGACTCGCATTGGGCTCTGGGCTGACAGCTCAGAGCCTGGAGTCTGTTTCAGATTCTGTGTCTCCTTCTCTCTCTCTGCCCCTCCTCTGCTCATGCTCTGTCTGTGTCTCGCAAAAATAAATAAAATGTTAACAAAATTTTTTTAAAGAGTCAACTTGAGCCTAAGTTTTATTTTAGTAGCTAATTATAGCAAACTCTGATCCCAAATGAGTACAATAAGGACCAAAATGTACCAGAAGAATTCAATCTGGAACACATTGTAAGTTGGGGATCATCAGATAGTGGAAATGCATGCATGCCAAATCAAAGCACCCAAGGGGAACAGTTGCTGATAAAGGTACAGACAGCCAAATACACTCTGTCCTTCTTGATACAGGAAGTCAGCCCAGATTAAACAGAGCAAAACTTCTAAGCCAATCCTCCTTGATTGCACCAGCAGCAGCCAGCCTTCCTCTGGGCTGATGTACATAAGACTAGAGTCTGGTGCCTGGTATGTGTCTGTATTTATGGAAGAAACTGGCTGTGAACCAGGGAGTTTCTCCTGCTTCAAATACTCTCCTTTCAAACACAATCAAACTGTCAGCTGGTTGGCATTGGTTTGATACATCTCTCAGAAGTTTTCTTTTCAATACACTGAGAGAATCACAGACCACAAACATGAGCTTCCAGACCTGAGTCATTAGTCCTCTTTTGATCAGCAGCTTATGGACCTGATCCCTGTTCTGAGTTAATGTCTCTGTGTTGATGTAAATTGCAAATGAACAATAGGATGGTATGAGCTTTTCTTTTGTTCCATTACTTTGACTAAGAATAGAGAATTGATCACTATTTATACCTTAAAAAGCTTAATTATATCTAAAGACATACTCAAGTCTGTATTATTTTTCTTTTTGCTATATTCATTTAAAAGACCAGGATTTGGTTAAATGTTTAACGTATGGTTTTCCTATATAGATGATAATAAAATAACAATTTCATATCTTTACATTCTGCTGAATATATTCTAGGAAGTGTGTGTGTGTGTGTGTGTGTGTGTGTGTGTGTGTGTGTGTTTGCACATGGGCCAATGCTGGGTACCTTTAAGATCTTCCTTTTTCTCCTACCTTCTTCCTATTAACTTGCTTGGTGCTACATGAAGGCAGAAAACTAGGATTCCTTGTCCATCTCAGGGAATTCCAAGGCTAGGCATCTTGTCGTATGAATGAAACTATGATATCCCTAAGAAATAAGTCAAGTAACGTAAAGAGGGAAACAAAAGAAGAAAGGAAAACAGAGAACAAAAATGGAAACTTTATTTTGGTGACACACCATATTGATCACTGGTTTCAAAAAACCTTTTTTCAAGGTACAATGACTTGTGAATGTACCCTTTGCAAGTGTAACACATTCTTCAGAGGAAAGGGAGCTCAGTAGGGGAGGTGGAGGGCTGGAATTACCATTTGATTCATTCTTCTTTGTGCCTGACTCAGTGCTAATCCAGTGCTACCTCTCTTTGATATTGACCTGGGTCACATGTGTGTGCTGCAATTCCGCGTGAGCATACAGGCTGACAGTAGGGGTAGCAATTGCCAGGAGGTTGTATTTGAACTGTATGTTCCAATACAGTTAGAAATAACCAAATATCACTTGCTATTCCCCGTACTATTGAGAGGCCCTTGGGTAGCTCAGTTGAGCAACTAACTCCTGATTTTGGTTTAGGTCATGATCTCACGGTTGGTGAGTTCAAGCCCTGCATTGGGATCCGCACTGGCAGTTTGGAGCCTACTTGGATTCTCTCTCTGTCTTTCTCTCTCTCACTCTCTGTCTGTCTCTCAAAATAAATAAATAAACTTAAAAACAAACATACTATCGAAATGTAGAGATCGGGAAATTTTTTTGCATTTTTGTTTGTTTGTTTGTGTTTTGTTTTGTTTTGCTGTGACCATCCATGTGAACACAGCAAATTGTCTACATGATGACCACACTGTCTCATTCTAAAGATTATTTCTATATGCTCTGCATGTAGCACCAGTATCATAGGTGTGGATAATTGAGTTACCTTGACTTGAGAGATTTCAGAAACTTACTTAAAGTGGCACAGGGAAAGAAACAGACCTTCAAAATCAAGATCTTCCGATTCAAGCCCAAGTTGTAAGTTTTTGTCTCAAAAGAAATGATGAACCCTGCTGAATATCTTAGACATTATTTCTAAGAGGTAAGAACACAAATACAAGCCGAAATCCCAGGAATCTTTGCACACTTAATAGGAGATCATCTTTCTCATTCCTATCATCTCAGGGACCGTCAGCCCGTGTCAGGGCCCAGGTGCAATGCCAGGGTTCAGTAGAGGTGCTCCTTGCTTCTCTTGGAGGCCTGCATTTACAAGGCAGGGCCCAGATGAAGAGAATGAGGTCAGAATTTCTGGAAATGCTTTTCAGAACACTCTTGGCAGCCCTCAGAGTTTGCAATAGAATATAACAAATCCAGAAGCTTTCTCCTGCCTACCTACCATTAATATATGATTTCCGGTGGCAGATAGGCTCACCTATTACTCTGAGAAAATATATCTCTAAATATACTAACATGGAGAAATGCTTCATCTAAAAGAGTTACATATTTGATATTAATTGTGACAGATTATTTCCTTCCCAGGTACTGTTGGTGTTATGCGGTCAGTGTTGTTAGGATACTGAGGATAATGGAAATATCTGAATTTACACAACAACATCAAACTGAGATGGCTAAAGTTTGGGAAAAAAGACAGACTGAATTCATTCTGTACTGAGTAATGTGGTGTATTACCATGAATGCTCGATTTGCCAGAAAATAAAATATTTTAACTGTGTAAAAATTCACCTGCTTTATTAGTGGTGGCAATCTGCATGTGGGTTTATGCTTTCACAGCCAGTGATCCCTAATTAACATCAACAGGAAACTTCCCAAATGTTCTCCATATCTAATGTGCCTTCCCCAAACGGTGGAAGCAGGACTCCTCAGAAGGGCAGGGTGTGCGTGTTTTCGCTTTTATCTAACTCATTTCCTTGATTTCATCTTAACATGGCAGGCCATGGTAAGCCAGCTTGGTTCCCATGCCCTGCAGGTCAGGTCATCGACTGGTACTGGGAATGGGCAGGTCTGTTTCATCGCAAGTGACATGACCACATCCTCTAAGTTCGAAATTAGTACAGCTGAAAATATAGTGAGAAAAGAACCACATCCAGATGACATTTTGCAAGTCCTCTCCAATCTGGAACAATCTTGTGGTTGTTTCCTTTCTGTTTCCTCTTGAGCCTGCTACAGTTTATGAACATGAATTGAATCTGCTAGTTGTTCTCCAGGCTAAGGGCAAGGCATGTGACTTCTGTAGGGTGTGGAGATTTTCTGATTAATTTTGTACATTGTCATGTCAATCTCTTCACCATTTCCTTGTTTCTACGATCACATTACAATTAATCAGTCAGGGATTACAAGTTTGTATTAAACCTTGCACACATTGCTATTTTCCATACTTTTTAAGAAACTGTAATTTCTACTATTCAAACACACAGGTGGCATCATCATCATCATCATCCTCATCATCGTCATCATCATCATCTTTTGTGTACCTTTACAATCGCAACAGTCATTTTAGAACATTGTACCATATAGCAATGGCTGATAGCAATCCTTAGATCTTAAAGTACCCAGTATGCTGACTTGAGTCCTGACCTTAGAGAGAATGCAATTTACACCGTACCCTTAATTTAAACTCCTTGTGGAAAAATAGCAGTTATCAGTTATTTTGCATTTTACTTCACTGGGTATCTCAGGCAATTATGAGTTAAAGTGCTTCTTTAATATTTTTCTCCTCTCTTTCTTAAGTCAGTTTGTATTCTTTATTTTTTATTTATTTTATTTTTTGTAAATAGTTTATTGTCAAATTGGTCTCCATACAACACCCAGTGCTCTTCCCCACAAGTGTCCTCCTCCATCACCACCACCTCTTTTCCCCCCTCCCCCTTCCCCTTCAACCCTCAGTTCATTTTCAGCATTTAATAGTCTCTCAAGTTTTGCATCCCTCTCTCTCCCCAACTCTCTTTCTCTCTTCCCCTCCCCCTGGTCTTCCATTAGGTTTCTCCTGTTTTCCTATTAGACCTATGAGTACAAACATATGGTATCTGTCCTTATCTGCCTGACTTATTTCGCTTAGCATGACACCCTCAAGGTCCATCCACTTTCCTACAAATGGCCAGATTTTGTTCTTTCTCATTGCCATGTAGTACTCCATTGTGTATATATACCACATCTTATGGATCCACTCATCAGATGATGGACATTTAGGCTTTTTCCATGTTTTGGCTATTGTTGACATTGCTGCTATGAACATTGGGGTACATGTGCCCCTATGCATCAGCATTTCTGTATCCCTTGGGTAAATCCCTAGCATCACTATTGCTGGGTCATAAGGGAGTTCTATGGATAGTTTTTTGAGGAACCTCCACACTGTTTTCCAGAGCAGCTGCACCAGTTTACATTCCCACCAACAGTGTAGGAGAGTGCCCGTCTCTCCACACCCTCGCCAGCATCTATAGTTTCTGGATTTGTTCATTTTAGCCCCTCTGACTGGCGTGAGGTGGTATCTCAGTGTGGTTTTGATTTGTGTTTCCCTGATGATGAGTGATGTTGAGCATTGTTTCATGTGCCTGTAGGCCATCTGGATGTCCTCTTTGGAGAAGTGTCTGTTCATGTCTTCTGCCCATTTCTTCACTGGGTTATTTGTTTTGTGGGTGTGAAGTTTGGTGAGTTCTTGCATATTTTAGATACTAGCCCTTTATCTGATATGCCATTTGCCTTTTAGTTTTCTTGATTGTTTCCTTTGCAGTGCAGAAGCTTTTTATCTTGATGAGGTCCCAAGAGTTCAGTTTTGCTTTCATTTCCCTTGCCTTTGGGGATGTGTCGAGTAGGAAATTACTGCAGTGAAGGTCTAGGAGGTTTTTTCCTACTTTCTCCTCGAGGGTTTTGATGGTTTCTTGTCTTATATTCAAGTCTTTCAGCCATTTTGAGTTAATTTTTGTATATGGTGTAAGAAAGTGGTCTAGTTTCATTCTTCTGCATGTTGCTGTCCAGTTCTCCCAGCACCACCTGCTAAAGAGGCAGTCTTTTTTCCATCAGATACTCTTTGCTGCTTTATCAAAAATTAATTGGCCATACATTTGTGGGCCCAGTTCTGGGTTCTCTATTCTATTCCATTGGTCTATGTGTCTGTTTTTGTGCCAATACCATACTGTCTTGATGATGACAGCTTTGTAGTAAAGGCTAAGGGCTGGTTCAATATTTGCAAATCCATCAATGTGATCCATCACAGTAACAAAAGAAAGGATAAAAACCATATGGTCCTGTCAATAGATGCAGAAAAAGCATTTGACAAAATACAGCACCCTTTCTTAATAAAAACCCTTGAGAAAGTTGGAATAGAAGGAACTTACCTAAACATTATAAAAGCAGTTTATGAAAATCACAGCTAATATCATCCTCAATGGGGAAAACCTGAGAGCTTTCCCCCTGAGATCAGGGACACGACAGGGGTGTCCACTCTCACCACTGCTGTTTAACATAGTGCTGGAAGTCCTACCATCAGCAATCAGACAACAAAAGGAAATAAAATGCATCAGAATTGGCAAAGAAGGAGTCAAACTTTCACTTTTTGCAGATGACATGATACTCTACATGGAAAACCCAATCGACTCCACCAGAAGCCTTCTAGAACTGATCAATGAATTCAGTAAAGTTGCAGGGTACAAAATCAATGTACAGAAATCAGTTGCATTCTTATACACCAAAAATGAAGCAGCCGAAAGAGAAATCAAGAAACTGATCCCATTCATGATTGCACGAAAACCCATCAAATACCTAGGAGTAAACCTAACCAAGGATGTAAAAGACCTATATGATGAAAACTATAGAAAACTTATGAAAGAGATTGAAGAAGACACCAAGAAATGGAAACACACTCCCTGTTTATGGATCGGAAGAATAAACATTGTGAAAATGTCATTACTACCCAAAGCAATCTACACATTCAATGCAATCCCCATCAAAATTGCACCAACATTCTTCTCAAAGCTAGAACAAACTATCCTCAAATTTGTATGGAACCACAAAAGACCCCGAATAGCCAAAGTTTTTTGAAGAAGAAAACCAAAACAGGAGGCATCACAATCCCAGACTTTAGCCTGTATTCTTTATTTTTTAAATGTTTATTTTTGAAAGAGAGAGAGACAGAGAAGGAGCAGGGGAAGGGCAAAGAGAGAGGGAGACATAGAATCTGAAGGAAGCTCCAGGCTCTGAGCTATCAGCACAAAGTCTGATGCAGGGCTCGAACTCACAAACTTTGAGATCAGGATTTGAGCCGAAACCAAGAGTTGGACGCTTAACTGACTGAGCCAACCCAGGCTCCCCTAGTTTGTATTCTTTATATATATGGTTTGAAACTTCTGCCTTGCTACAAGAATCATCACTCATGTCTTGAACGTATGGAACAAAATAAACATTTTAGTCTGGTTACATTTTGGGCTTCTATAAGTCCCAATATTTTTATTCGTATGAATCAGACTCTCAGAAAAATCTATAGATCTGTTAATGTATCACATCAGGCTATCATAACCTGTGGATAATAATAATGATTCTTGTGTATAACATACATACAATAATAGCATTTATAATAACTTACATTATTGTTTTATAGCTGGAACACTCAGTTGGTGCCTACCTAGTGAGGGTTACTGCTTAAACCCAGTGTCTGCTGTTGTTAAGTAACTGCAAATAACTGAATGTTTACATCTCAGTGTATGCTCTTGTCTTTGGTCTACTCATTTTTGTATTTGAACTTCCATAACCTTAAAAAAGAAGCTGATTTTTCTTTTTATTCTCTAACCCGTCAAACACTGGAATGCAGTTACTTTAAGACAATGTGTTTAAACGTAAATCTAAATTCTCTGGTCTCGACAATTTAATGTGTTGTTCATAGCAACAGAACATTAAATATTATGATGTCTGGAAATAGAGAATGACTAGGCAAAAATTTTGTAGTAACCAGATCAGTTTGCAGTTAAATGCAAATCTCAAAAGAAAGCAATAGTATTAATTTCAGTTACACATGAAACTTGATAGTATCAGAGTTTGTGCATTTGAGGAACATTTGTGTAGTTTGGTTTTTTTAGAAACCTTTAGAAAAATGGTTTAGTTAGATTGTCTTTAGATTCGAGAGATGGGGTGTAAGTTATTGTTAGTAATAAAATCCCTTTTGTTGGTGTCGAACATCAAATGTTATTTTCATTAGCTCTGTTTTTAATGTCCCTTTATCTTGTAACTACAGCAGTAATCACAGAATCTTAGTGGTAGAAAATATCACCTGTTGAAACTGTATTTTTACAGATGTTCAAGGTGAGCCTAAGATACGTGTTTATACATAAGACCTCAAAGATTCGTACATCAGCCTAAAGAAGAACAACTCAAAATCTGGTTTGGAGATCTATGTCCCTTTGTGGAATATTTATTCCATGTCTCCTAAAATATAAATGCAGAAATGAGTGTTTTTAAAACACCAAGTGTTTTTACATTGCCATGACATTCAAGTGCATGATCGGTGGTGAATTCGCACTTTGTAAATATTTTTTTACATTGAATTTTTCTAACAATTCGTTTTGTTGTAATTTACAAAATATCCATGAGGAATTAGAGTACTTTTAAAAGTGTGTCGTCACCAGATATAGTTGAAGAAGCATTTACTCTAGAGACTTCATAAATTTGTAATTGTCACAACTTTTCTGTTATTTTTTTCTTACTGTACACACTTTAAAGAGCTCCTGAACAGCTTTGTGCAGTGTGCAAGTTCTATTGTTCAAAGTGAAATTTTACACAAGTACAGACCAAAAACCCCTTCAGCTGTGTTCTTAACCTCGGGGTGTATTTAAAATTTGAAAAAAATGTGAATCACCTTTTTGATTTTTAGAGAAGGAGAGTGCATGGTTCTCTCAAGGCTGTTACACTTTGGGATTGCAGACAGCCGTTGATGGTGTAGCTGCCTGTTCTGGTCCACATGTTGGGCATACACGGTGCGCCACAAATACTTAATAGCTAGAATAATACAACTCCAAATGTCTGACTTCCCAGAAAGCCAGTCACTCTCCTTAGAAATTAAAAAGGCTTCACAGAAAGTCTTTCCTTGGATTTGGACTAAGCAAGGTGCTGGAATTACACATCATGGGGTCCCGAGGAATGAGCACGCCAGGGACCATTTGTCTCAGCAGAGAGAAAATAGCTGTGCTTCATGGTTTGTTCAGTTTCTCCAAGAAGCACACCTTATTTTTCCTGCCCAATCAATTTGGATAAACTGCTTCATAGAAGAGGTTGATATTTTTCTCAGCAGGAAAATAAGAATGCAGGACTTTAGTAAATATCGGGTGTCTGGAATGCTAGACACCAAAGACTTAAATCGTAGAAATGCGTTGGGTGGTATTTTTGAGTACAAAACACACCTAACAAATCTGGAATTTCCCTGTTTTTATATTAAACTTTGGATGCTCGTTTCTAAATTTGTCCTTGTCTTTTCAAGGAAATACAAGTTATTGGCAACGTTGTTTTTTTCTGTTACAGCAATTCAATTTTCTGCACAATCATCTATATAGCTCATGCTTCCTGCATCCATACATATGCTCACACATGTTATTTGGTGTACATTCTTATAGTTTGATGGGCATTGATGTATCCGTCATTATTTGCGCCGTTGTAATTTTTAAGCCAAGACTAGTGATTTGGTGCTGGAATGCTGCCCCAGATTTAGAAATAAATCTTAACAATTTGTTTTCTTAATCATTTTGAGTGCTGGAGTTGAACTGCTTTCTTCAGCCTCTAGGCTGTGCCTGGATGAAGGGGAAGGGTTGCAAATATTACCGGCAATACACAATTATTTTATCTGTTGCACCAAATCCCTGAACTAACATAAATCCTTGAGTTAAGGGTGTTTTTTTTTTAACATTTCAAATGCATCTGAAATGTGGGCTATGGACGTGCTCAAATTATATTCCATGTATCTATAATAAAGTGTGATTTTAAACTCAGAGTGATGATTAATTCTATGATAATTAACATAACCAAACCCTTGAATTTCAAATGCACATTTCATATAACTACATGCAATTAATTTTTATTTGGTCATTGCTATACTTCTCAGTGTAAAGTATTTTACGAAGAATGCAATTAAGAAATTTCATTGTGTTAAATTGCAAAGGCCAAGAAAAACACTAACCTATTCTTTACAATGTTTACACAATTCATTGATTCACTTAATCATTCATTCAACAAGTCTCTCTTGAAAATCTAGCAATTGTCAGGCGGTGTCCTAAGCAGTAATTGAATAAAAATGCCAACTTTCATCCTGTTTATACTCAGTGATTAACATGACTAATTCTTCCTCTGAGAAATTTTTATAATACACATGGCTCAAGTTTTAATACTTCTTTCTCTTTCTTTCTTTCTTTCTTTCTTTCTTTCTTTCTTTCTTTCTTTCTCTCTTCCTTTCTTTCTTTGATGGTTAATCACAAAGTTTCATCTCCTTCAAATTATGCTCTTTATGACTATGAATTTTAATCACTATTCTCTGCAATACATTGAAAGCCTAAGAAAACATTTCAGAAAAACACTTCAGAATCTAAGCAGAAATACAGTGTTTGACACCTAATGTGTAGGTGAACTCCATTCAGTTTTCATTGCTACTCAAATTGCTTATATATAAAAGGACTTCCTAGTGCTGGGGAACCTTGAATTTTATTTCCAGAGAAATAAATTTCTTTCTGTATAACTTTATAAAATTTGCTGTTGTTAATGTGTTGCACATGAAGTTTTACATATGAAGTTAAGAAAGCTAGAGTCCGGCCAATAGCTGCTTTTACTAAAGGAGGACTTTACCTAAGTCGCTAGCACTTACATGGCTTTTCAAAAAAGTGAATACAAACTTGTGCTCATGAATTAATTGCAAAATCAATAAAGAAAACTACATTTTAAAAAAAAGAATGCTTCCCTCCCTCCTTTTCAAAGCTGATCACTGTTCTCGGGTTCTTTTGACCCATTCCATATCCATTAATGCATATTCCAGCACATACGTATTCAGGTTTCTACCAATCATGCTTCAAGTTTATTTGCACAAAAACGTGATACAGATCAATCTGTGTTTTGTTTTGCATAATTAATTCTATATTTTATCTTCACATCATTATGTGGAAGCACTTAATCCCTTCTGTTTATTATTTTGCATCATGTGAATGTGACATCATTTGTATCTCTTATATCCTGTTGAGGACACTTGGGTTGTTTCTACATACAAATAATTCTTAGTGAAGCCAATAGGTAATTAAATCATTTGCAGGAACGCCAAGTGAAATTCCCAACTTGGATTTCATTTCAAGTTCCCCCAAGTTTCATCAATATGTGCTTACCTTTGCCTCCAAGAAGATTTAGAATATGTCTACTTTATTCTGGAAGCTATCCTGACATTTTGGTCCAGGAAGGATGCATCCGAGGGCTGTTGGAACTCCGTGGCTTTCCCTGTGATGTTCAGGTTGGCTTCACAAAGAAAAAAATGTTAAGCTGCTGGAACTAATCCTTCCTGGGGTTGGCCAGCACTAATCCATGAAGAATCAACTCTCAGTTATCTGTGACAATGAACGATGCTACTGTAGAGGGCAAGGACCTTGAAAAAACATTTATATAATATAAATCAGATTTTAATCATGTTCCTCGTCCTATCAAAGAATTACTTTCGTTTCATTTCTATTTGTTTCTCTAAGAGCTGGCAGTGAAGTTCAAAATAAAAACTGAAAAGCAAAAAAAAAAAAAAACAGTACTACAAATATAGCAGAAAAGACAGAGAGAAGGCACTTATGGATGGAGGTTTATAGTCATATAAAGAAACACAGAGAGAGTGTCATTTTTTTTAAGATTTATCACCACTCACTACTGGTAAACATAAACACTCAGAATATGAACATATAGGAAAGCAATAAGAATATATTGAAGACCAGAGCTTTTCTCTACAGTTTCGCAGCAGGAATGGGGTGCCATCAATATACAGAACTGCCGTGTCATTCTGAGATAGAGTATGTCACTGGATTTGAAAGACATTTGTGATAAGAGATTTGGGGGAAGGGGTTGCTTTTGGTTTCTCTGTGTTGATGGCAGCTGGCTGCCTGTGGGACCGAGTCCCTCTGTCACCATCACTGATGAACTCGCAATGCTGGCGAGTCTCATTGGCAACTCTCTCAGGACCACAGGCTGCCTGACGCTGTTCTGGAACTACCAGGACATCCGTATACAGAGTTCAAGATTAAACACTTACTTTCTGGTACTTCCTGCCAAAGACTGAAGTACCTCCCGTCTCCTCAAAGGCTAGTTAGAAATGAAGAAGCCAGCAACAGAGAGCTATATGAAGCGGTGACAATCGCCATAAGTTGTCTAGCTTTTGAGACTTTAGTTTTATTTCTTTCTAACACTATCCTTCGTCCTCTTCCAGCATCATGGAGAGACAGTTCATTCCTATTCTTTACTTATTTGTTAACGCAGAAAAATGAAAAGTTCAAGTGTGAAAGCTTTATTAGAGAAAATAAACGGCTGAAATACACAGCTGTCTCCACACTATTTTATGGACCTATTATCTACTGTTAATTGAATCCATGCATAGCTGTGATAATAAAATATAGAAAGGACAGATCACTCCGTGAGGGAATCCTTAAGAGAAACCTTATTAGCCTTACAAAATAAAAATGTGAAGAGTACAGTATTCTACTACAATACTAGAGGTCTCTCTGTGAATTAACATAAAAATAGAAGTAGCTTCCTGGAAAGAATAAGCCAGTTTTTCCAAATGTGAGGTAGATTTATAACAGAATGACTGTTCATGTTCCATGAGTGAATTATTTATTTTTTGCCTTTTTATTCAGAATAAAAGGTAGGTTTCAAGTTTCTGATAACAATATGCCTGAATACTAATGCTTTTATTTGCTTATTTAGGTACAAACTCACAGGTGTTCTGTGAGTTTTATTTCTTGAGACATATTTTCCAGGTGATCTATCATGTTACCTTACAGTGGCTTAGCCAGAAAAATATTACTCCTTTGGTAGTGAATTTTTGAGTCAGGCTGTTTTTAGAGACAAGATTGCAACCAGTTGACATTGACATGAGAAGTAGATTTCATCTAATTGCATACTCTTTGGTTTACCTGATGTCACCTTCACATGATGTTTTTCCGTGTGTTCCCAGCTGTGTCCAGATTTCCCTTTTTTTCATAAGAATAACGTCGTATTGGACGAGAGTACACACGAACGTTCTCGTTTTAACTATTATGTCTGCAAAGATTCTTTTTCCAAACGAGGTCACAGACCCAAGTGCTGAGGATTAGGACTTCACTATATCCTTACTTGGGGCTGAGGGACACGATTCAACCTGTAACAGTTACTAACGTTTCTTCGCCTACAAAGCGCAATACTAGCAGGGCACTGCTCTCTTGATGCACACAAACTATATGACCATTTATTGGATAGACCTGGCATATGTGTATCTTCTTGTACCGAGTCTTCTCCTATTTGTTACTTTTACCCCAGAACAAACCTTACTTGATAAATACTAGACCTGTGGATTCATGAAAGAAAAACAATTTATTTTCAAAAGTAATTCTTCAATGGATTCCGAAGTTATTATGGAAATAAAAAGAGAAAAATTCCCTGTTGTTTGTACCCTTGTCTCATGTTAACTGCTAATTTGTCAGAAAAATACCAAAAGAATAGCAAAACTCCCAAGGTGATAATATGAAATAGCTAATATATTATCCTGACAACATTCCCACAGGCCGCGAAGGAAAATGAAATTCAACGAGGGAAGATGTTCTGCGGCAAAACTTTTCTGTAAGAATGAGAATGATCACCCACTAAAACTATCTTCAAGACCACTCCAGCTGCATGGGGATTGTATGCAGAAAGACATTATCTCTCAGGCACAAAGCATAATGCTATATAAAAATTATATTCCAATTGAAGCATTTGAAAATTTTCAAGAACACTAAAAAATCAAAAAAGCTCTAAGGTCTCTGTTTAATAAGAATGAAAAAAAAATCTATAAAGATAAGTCCAGAAACAATTCTAAGCTCTGCATTTTCTCTATAGCACTTTGATTTTGTGGAATTAAATACATTTTATATTATCTCTACATTATCAGAACTTACTTTTCTTTTTTGATTCCAAAGGTGTTAATGTTAAAGTAACAAAAGAGATAATGATGCTAGTCCTATAAATAAATGTAATGTAATCAGGTCACTGTTCACCTGTTTTTTTTTTTAATGTTCATTTTTATTTTTGAGAGAGAGAGAGAGAGACAGAACGTGAGTGGGAGAGGGGTAGAGAGAGATGGAAACACAGAATCTGAAGCAGGCTCCAGGCTCTGAGTTGTCAGCACAGATGCGGGGCTTGAACCCACGAACGGTGAGATCATAACCTGAACCAAAGCCAGGCGCCCCCACCTGTTTTTAAGTCTATAGGAACCAAGCCTCCACTCCCATTTTAGCACGTCAGACATCATCAGGCTGCAATGATCAATTCATTTATTGTCACACAAGAGATAGATACAGGAGTCAAAATACCAAGATGTTAGCTTACATTATAATTGTAATGGAAGTTCATCAAACTCATAACAAAAATGCAAGTTAATAGAATGAAAAGATACTGTCTGCCTGAAGATATCTTACAAAAGCCATAAGTATTTTTTTAATAATGAGAGGAAATACACGTTCAGATATGTCAAATGTGATTCAAAAGTGCCATAATTTTTGTGAATCCCAATTTGATAATATGCACTGGCAAATATTTTAAAAATTTATGCCTTCTGGTTCTACAATGACACTTCTAACAATGTATCTTAAGTAAGTAATCTGACAAATGTACAAAGATATATGCATAAAGAGTTCATTACAGTAGTGTCTATAATAACAAAAAAGTATAAAATACTTAACACAACTGGGGTACCTGGCTGGCTCAGTCAGCTAAACCTCTGACTCTTGGCATTGGCTCAGATCATGAGCTTACGTTTCATGGGATTGAGCCCCATATCAGGCTCGCAGTCATAGAGTGGAGCCTGCTTAGTATTCTCTCTCTCTCTCTCTCTCTCTCTTTCTCTCTCTCTCTCTCTCTCTGTCAAAATAAATAAATATACTTAAAAATGTAAAATATCAATTTAATGTTTTTTTAATTTATTTTTGAGAGACAGAGAGAGACAGCATAAGCAGGGGAGGGTCAGAGAGGGAGGGAGATCCAGAATCCAAAGTGGGCTCCAGACTCTGAGCTAGCTGTCAGCACAGAGTCCGACTTGGGGCGCGAACCCATGAACAGTGAGATCATGACCTGAGCCAAAGCTGGACACTTAACCAACTGAGCCACCCAGGTGCCCATAAAATTTCAATTTAAATGTAGGTAAACTTTAATACAGTGAAATACTATGCAACTGAATCTGAACCTGTTTCTCTAGGTTTGAATCCTAATTTATTGGAAATACAAGGTCAGAGGAACACGTTGAATGACACCACAAGAACGTAATCAGCAAAATTCCCTCTTTCCTCAAATAAACTACAAAGCTAGAAAAATGGAATGAGAGAGTAGGAGCCAACAAATTAAAAATAACAGATGTATTATACAATATGGAATTTATTTGGATTATGATACAAATAAAGAACAAAAAGAAAACTGTGATACATTAAGCAGATCATTTAAACATTGGATGATAATTTATTACATTATGGAATTTTGATTAACTTGCTCAATGAGATAATAGTATTGGTATGTCTTTAAAGAGGAATCCATATCTTTTTTAAATTAAAGTTTACTAGTTTTGAAAGAGAGAGAGAGAGAGAAGGGGAAGGACAGAGAGAGAGGGAGAGAGAGAACCTTAAGCAGGCTCCATTCTGAGGACACCGTGCCTGACAGGGACTCAATCTTAGGAGCCTTGAGATCATGACCTAAGCTGAAATCAAGAGTCAGATGTTTACATGATGAAGCGACCCAGGCTTATATCTTTAGATATATTTGCAGGTAAATTAATATACATTGACCCTTGAACAGCAAGAGTTTTAATTGCGCAGGTCCATTTGATATGTGAATTGTTTTTAATAAATATGGTACAGTATTTTAAATGTATTTTCTCTTCCTTATAATATTCTTACTAGTGCTATCTTTTCTCTAGATTATTTTAGGGTAAAATACAGTATATAGTACATATCATATGTAAAATATGTGTTAATTGACTGTTTATGTTTGATAAGACTTCTGGTAAACAGTAGACTATTAGCAAAATTTGGGCGGACTCAAAAGTTATACATGGATTTTCCATAGTCTGGGGGTGGGGCAGGGTGTCAGCTGTCCTAACCTCTGCATAGTTCAAGGGTCAACTGTAATATCTGGAATTTATTTGCGATGATTCAAGACAGGGGATGGAGGCAAGCAGGTGGGGTATGAGTAAAACGTAATTGGGCTGATAATGGTTTAAGCTTTGGTATCAGAAAATGGAAGCTCATTATACTTTCTCTATTTTTGTAATATTTTAGGGACAAAAAACATTACGCATTCTAGGAAGCATTTAGAGTTAAGTCAGAAAAGCATGGCATATAACCAGATAGAACATGGTTTTGTTAGTTAAACTATATACGATAGTAAGCACACATACACAAAAAAACAAGCTGAAAAGATAACCCAAATATTAATAATAATTATCTCTGGATGGTGGCCTGCATAGATGACATTAATTTCATTACACTTTTTAGTAATTTCTGATTTATCTTGCCAATACTAAATATAGAAGAAGGAACATAGAATTAAAATATGTATTTTTATGAACTATATCTTTCCAATAAGCTATCATCCAAAGCACTGTCCTCCTTGTAGCAAAAAGAAAAAGAAAATCCTTTGAAGAGATTTGCAAAGTAGTGCACACAGTCCTCAGCCTACGAACCAAATGTCCTTCTCATGGATGGAAATATATCCCTTAGAAAGTGTTGATAAAAGCTGCCAAATTCTTCCTCAATGGCTCAATATTTTTTCAAATCTACACACATCCAACCCTTTTTGTTGATACATCCTCTCTTCAAAATGTTAGCCGATTAATTTGGCCAGAGTTCACTGTCCTTCTCATTTCATAGCTTTGGGGTAGGAAATATTTTGTCCCTTAAAGATTTCCGCATATGTTTAAGAGAACCCAATTAATGTTGTTTTAACAATTCTTAGAGGCCATTTTGCTTCCATATTTGAAGGCCCCATTCTAGTGACCCCTAGTTTGCTATTTTTCTAAGTGATGAAGAATTCACACTTGAGGCTTATTACCTACAGCATTTCACATTGCACACTGCCATATTTCCTATACCAACTTGCATATGTTCCTCCTACATAATATTTTCAACCTTTTTTTAGCACTCTATTCCTTGTCATTTCCTATTCAGTACCAGCTTGCAATTAACTTCCCTTATTTTGCTCCCCTCTCTAGTACCTAACTCCTAACGGCCTCTTCTTTCCTTCTTCTCTCCCCAGACCCCCACTCCGTGCTTGCTCCCATTGAGATACATCCATCTTTAACTTTTCAGTTAACTTGAGTTACTGAAAATGACAACACAGGTGCTTTAGATTAGTAGGAAATTATTGATTAGGCATCTTCAGCTGACTAGCGGGCTTCCTGATAACACTACTCTAAATGATTGATACACTGCAAAACCTCCACAATCCCCAGTTTGTATAATATGTGATTCATCCAAGTTCATCCAGCTTTCCCAAATAATAGACTTGCTTTTAATTAGTATGTTTCTACCATTTTTGTTATCTACCGCCTATGCTTTTTGACCCAGTACTGTTCATCCAAATTTGTATAGCATGCTATCTTAAATCATGATCCCAAATGGACCATCCTTTTGTGAAAATATGTGTTTGCTTTCATGACAATGCAAAGAACAATGGGTAAGCTTGGTGGCACTATGTCAAACCTCTTAGTTCAGCATTTGGAGTCAGCTCAGACAAATAAGAAGCAAGAAAATATGCTTGTAAATGGGCATGATTAAAAAGAAAATTTCATAAGAATGATATAATCACCACATTTCAGCATACCCTTGTTAAGACTGAAAAACTTCTCTAGCAAGACTTTTGAGTTTCTTTCTGAATATGATCATGTGAAGAGCTCAATTTCAACTCACATATTTCAACTTCAAAGCACAGGAGTTACATCTAGCTAAAACTCACTACATTCTCTTGAGAGAGAACTCCATTGATCCGTGCATCTTATACGCAAAGTATTTTACCAATACCTAAAAATGCATTCCAGCATGAAAGATTTCTGTTATTTGCCCAAATTTAACGTATATGCTTCTTGGGCATATGATACTTACATAGCAGGTGTCATAATTATCTCCACTTTACATATTTAGTCACAGAGAGGTTGAACTTTTAATTCAAAGTCACACAGCTGCTGAACATTCAAGATGACATTGAACCCCAGGTGCTTCATCTTCCTGACCCACTAAGTAACATTGCTTTCCTGCAAACAGAATTTGAATGAACTACTCTTAAATTTGGACATATTATTGAAAGATGCCGCTACCTGTCATTTTAAGAAATAAAACATTAGAGATGAAGTAATCATTCTATTTGCCTATGTATTCTCCTCCTTCCACTTCCCAAAAAGCACCCCTCTCATGAGTTTAGTTTTTACTTCCAGTCTACTCTGTATTTTCTTCAGAAGTAAAATAATTACATTTACATAACAATATGTAGTCTTGCTTTGGCTGATTGTAACATAATAAATGGTATTTAGGAGGATTTTTGAAACACTTTTGATTCCATGTTATGGTTATGTTGAAAGTGTGTTCCATTGGCCTTCTTGGTTTAGAGGTGGAGGCCCTTTATAGAACTGTTTAATAAGGATTTCCAATCTCTCTGATGGGGATGGTGTGACTTATTTCAAGTCATAGGTGACAAAATACACCACAGAATTGGAGAGGAGGCTCTTTCCCTACGCTTGCAGGAAAAAAAAATGTTTTCCCAGGCTCCAGACACATCTTCCTGGAAGCACCTGGGTGGTACCATTAGAGTAGTGGGCGAAGCAAGCGAGAATCGGTAAATAAAGAATAGGTTGGATGCCAAGGATGGATTTCAGCTGATTGACCCGTTTGTGAGATCAAGTGAGGGACATCCTAAAAAGAATCGTAAGACCCTCTGGAAAATCTTAATTTCTAGTCTTTTAAAAAGTGAAGTCTTGAAACGCCTGGGTGGCTCAGTCAGTGGGTGTCTGCTTCGGCTCAGGTCATGATCTTACAAGTCCGTGAATTCGAGCCCCATGTCCGACTCTGGGCTGAAGGCTCAGAGTTAAGCCTGCCTTATATGAACTACTCCATGTTCACTCCCTTGGCTCTTCGAGGATTTTCACAATAAGAGGAATATTTTAGTATGCAGACATCTTAAGGGTCAGCAAACATGTTAGCAAAGACTGGTTTACACCTCACATAGGATTCAAAGCCATGTGAAAACAAGGATATTTCTGTTGAACTTGGGGTCCTATAGTGAGGGCTCTGGGAAGAAAACTTGTGGACATTGGAAAGTCAATACTGAAGAGTTGAACATTGGTGCTAAAATGTTCTCTTCATAATTTTAAAGCCAACTCTGCTGATATGCAAAATGATCAGAGGGAAAGAAATAATTTTTACACACCACATATGCCTCATTATGTTTCTGAAAGAAATATAATGATATTTCATAGAGCTTTCATCTCACGGAAGTCAACCCTCTCGATTCGTGGACAACCCTGCATTGTTATGTTTCTGGCATCTTCTCAGCCACCTGTGCAATGTCCTAAGTTTTCATTTCACAAAACCTAAGCAGTCTTTTTATATGCTTAATAAAGTCAGACATGGTGAACTTCAGGCTTTAAGGATAGAAGAATAGGGGAAAATTAGAGAGGAAAATGCATATGGAAAAAATAACACCAGGTTGTTATTCTAGCAAATGGTCACATTTGTTTTCAATATGGTTTCGAATTCGGTGTGCAAGATTGAAATTTGACTTTTCTTCGAAATCAGTCTCAACCCAACTATGAATGGAAGAAGTTATTGAAGGCTGCAGAGAATATCCGGAACAAAGCAGCCCTCAGATATGAGTAATTTCCAAGACATTACTTTGGTTAATTTGGTTACATTTTTCTCAAGGGTAAAATAAACATAGTAATAATTGCCATGGCCTGCTACAGAATATTTTCAGTGAAAAAACATTTTTTTTATTCCAGCATTACAGGTAACGCCACTGTTATTTTAGTCAAAGCCTGCCTTTAGTTGAAGCTGGAGGCTATGTGATCAGTAATGCCAGAAAATGAAAGGAAAGTGTAACATCTTTGACTCCGGAAGAGTAATAACTCTGTGATGAGAGGCTCCAGGTAAATTTCTCCCTGGTGATAGTTGCTAATTTGTTACTCTTTTATGTGCATTTATTTTCAGTCATTATAGAACAACAGTCGGCAATACCATACGAAAATCTCCCTTGACATAGAGAATTCCAAAGGGAAAATCCCTTTTGGTTTTTATTTTCTGCATCACTCTAAAGACCATCTTATGGATATTTTTCAATAGTAAATCAGATCAGCCTGAAAATACGCAGGGAAAACAAGAAGGCTCAGCTGAAAATACATTGAGTGCAATTTGTGATCTCCTCCGCAGACCAGGATGCAAAGCCAAGTTGAGCTTGGGACTGGCTGAATGTCCTGGCATGAGAGCCGTGGCATTTGGCAGTTGAATTTCCAGACCCAGAGCTAAACTGGTATTTCTCTCTACAGTTTACTGTGGTAGTTTGGGGAAAGTGTATGTCAAGAAATAAACTGCCAACTTGAGTGTGCCTAATTGTGCAATTAGGTGAACTATTGTAAACTTTATGGCATTACTGGAAGAAAGCAATTACTTGCTGCCATACAAATGTTATAAAGTAGAACCAAAAACTGAAAATGTCCCCACAACCAAAGTGCATGGAGCCTCCTTGAGTCTGAGGCATGAAGGAATGTGGCACCCCTTAGAAGGATCTGAATGCCAGGGAAGTGAGCAATTGGAGAGAAGGGTATTTTTAGTATGAAAATGATATCAAAATGAAGATCACAACTCTGTCTTTAGCCCAGGAAAATTGTGTGACCATTTCACATCACACATTACATACTAATTACAGGTTTGGAAGACTTCTTCAGGATTCTTTCCTGGCGGTAGTAACTAATTGTTAGGTTTTAAAAGTTATCCATAGGATTAAGTAATACTGCTTAATTTTCTAGAGTTTTTCCCCTATGCATTTAAGAAGAGTATCAGAAGTATAAAAAGCAAGTTTACTTTGAAATTATCCTAACATTGAGGTGCCTGGGTGGCTCATTTGGTTGAGTGTCCAGCTTCTGCTCAAGTCATGATCTCATAGTTCATGGGTTCAAGCTCCGCATGGGGCTCTGTGCTGACAGCTCACTCGGAGTCTGGAGGCTGCTTTGGATTCTGTATCTCCTTCTCTCTCTGACCCTCCCCTGTTCATGCTCTCTCTCTCTCTCTCTCTCTCTCTCTCTCTCTCTCTCTCTCTCAAAAATAAATAGAACATTAGAACAAATTTTTTTAATTATCCTTACATTTGCAACTCTGAATTCTACCAATTCTTTAACTTTTTTATGGTTAAGTATAGCTGCTTGCTACACACATACCTCCTCCCTGACATGCAACCTAACATGCACTATTGTACAGACACAAATTTCACCATTAATATTGATAGACGTAGTGAAATTACATAATATAGTAGATAGAGCACTCCAGTTGGTATCAGAAGACTTGGTTTAAATCTGGGTTTACCAGCTGTATAGATGTAAGTATGGCAAATGTGTATATCTCTAATTGCTTCATAGATCAACGGAAATCAATAATCCTTATCTTACATAGGAATTACCAAAGTACTTCTGCCTTTCTTCCCTACTGTCTCAGACCCTAACAACTTCATTCCACACTGATCGTTAACTTCCATGACTACCACATTATGTTTTATTTACATTTTGCAATTAGGTACACTGCTATATCTCATTTAGTACTTTATCATGTCCATCCACACACTGGCTACATGACGCAGCTCTGAATAAAAGAGTGATAGACAAAGACCCAATCCACTTTGTCTCAATGTTATCAGAGTTCTTTTGTTTTGGGACATGTGCTGCTTTACTTCCAAGACACCGAGAGAGCTCTATACATGATCTGGAGACTACAGTCATTTAGTAGTAAAGATGCAAAACTCTGTGTAAAATATTGCAAATTTAAACTCAGGAACTTTTTGTGTATTTGTTTTTATTTTTTTAAGTTTATTTATTTATTTTGGGAGTGAAAGAGAGTACAGTGATGTGGCAGAGAGATAAGAGAGAATCCCAAGCAAGCTCTGTGCTTTCAACCTAGAGCTGCATGCAAGATTTGATCTCATGACCTGAGAATCAAGGGTCAGTTGGAATCAAAAATCAGATGCTTAACCGACAGCCACCCAGGCACCCTTATTTTCAAATTTGTAGAAGTTTTTTCAATTTAAATTCTAGTTATTTGGGGTACCTGGGTGCCTCCCCTATTTTTTAATTTTTTTTAAATTTTTATTAAATTCTAATTAGTTGGGACGCTTGGGTGGTTCAGTTGGTTAAGCACCCAGCTCCTGATTTTGGCTCAGCTCATGATCTCAAGCCCTGTGTGGAGCTCTGTGCTGAGAGCATGGAGCCTGCTTTGGATTCTCTCTTCCTCTCTCTCTGCTGCATGCTCGTGCTCTCTCTCACCCTCAAAATAAATAAGTAAACTTAAACAAAATAAAATAAATTCTAGTTAGTTTACATATAATGTCAAACTCAGTAATAATAATATATGTGGCAAAAACGTTTAACCTAATATTGAGAAGATACTATATTTAAAACTTTCCTAGTAAAATTTATAATATTGATAAGATTGAAAGAAGGAAACTAAATTTTCATATTAGTTACCAACAAAAATTTCTTGAAACCAAATCTTTTTTCAGAATAATTTAGATGCTGGTATCGATATGCATATATATTTTATTTTTAAAACTTACAAACTCAGATGATTATGACATACCATAGGTAATGATTTTATGACTCTATTAAAGATTCATATGTAAAAGCAAAAATGATAAATGCAGTAAAATGAAATTTGAAAGATATTCATGTAATTGAGATAGGGTAATTTCCTAGAATAATATTTAGGCCAGAAATTGTAAGATTCTTATTTTGCATTCCTTTAACTAAAATTTGAATATTTAAAAAAGTTAATTAGGTAATATGTCTATCAAATTTTATGGAATTTGTAAATCATTTTCAAAACATATAATTTGGAAAAACATTTACAACAGATGTGGCAAACCAAAATTAAATATGTATTTTTCAGTAATTGAAAGCAACTCATTATTATATATCAGTGAGAAAAAGCCAATATACTAATGCTTACTGGCAAAAGAGCATAGTTAGCTCCCATAAATAAAATATTTTATAAAAATAAAAAAGCTTTAATATTCATGACCAAAGTTTTGAAAATAAAGCTGGTATTTTTCTCCTATAAAGGTAGAAAATGTTAAAATACATAATGGTGCCCACTGTAGGCAGAGGCAGCAAATGGATAAGCTTGGTGTAAGAATCAATTCATTCAACCTATCTGGTGGACAGTTTGGCAATGTTTATGTACAATGAAACAGGCATACACTTAGAGTCAGAAAGTCTGCTTCTAGTGACTTATCCTTATAGTGGTGTAATAAACACATAATTACACAAAGATGGGTTTCACTTCCCTACAGGAATGTTTAAAGTAACAAAATTTTAGAAATAATTTAAACTGGTACCAACTTGAGACTAATTACACAAAGACATAAATCCACGTAGCACAATATTATTCAGTTATTAGAAATATAGAATGGGGAGTTCAGGAAGCTGGTGAGATGGAGTGAGCTATCTTGTTCCTTTCCTTTGACGCAACTATAAAATTTGTATGGAAAGCTTGCAGGGGTGATTTAAGAAGTGTAAAATGTAAATAGTAACAGGCTAATGTAGAAGAAGACCAGAATTCAGGTGCCATCCAAATGGTGTGGACTTCACCTTCTCCACCTCCCCTCCCCTCCCGCCCACCCCCCACCTGTATATCTTCCAGCCTGAACACAGGCAGCCTGAAATCCAGGTGCAGCTCCAGCTCCAGGGAAAGCCCTTTGGTTCTGCCTCTAGTTACAGGAAAAGCAACTTACAAGTTGCAGGAAAAGGATTTCCATACTATCCAAGAGAGTATGGCGAGCCCTTGCTTCTGCTTTTATCTGTTTGTTTTGCTTTCCATTTTCTCTCATGTCTTTTCCAATTTATTCTCTCATAACTCAGCTCCCAAGCAGTCCCTTGGTGATTGGTCCACTGGGTAGAATAAAACCTCTGAGCAGAGAAACCCTCTACCCTGATCTGGAGAATTTTGATTCCTAAAGTGTCAGGGAAATCCTTGGGGCTTTATTTCCCTCTCTGTCTTCTTGCTACTTGGTCCTAGATTTGAGATCGTTTGCACAAGTGAGCAGCACTGGGGTATGACTAAAGGCCCAGCTGTCTTAACCTGAAGGTCTGAAAAGAGGATCCCCAGGGATCCGGTAAGTCCCAAGGAGATCCTGGAAAGGGGGAGCTCAGAAGAAGATTCTTATAACCTAGTTTATAAACAATAGTGGAGCATGTGACTTTTGATCTTGGGGTTGTGCGTTTGAGCCCCATGTTGGGTGTAGGGATTGCTTTAAAAAAACAAAACAAAAACAAAAACAACACCTGGAATAACCCGCATCTGGTTCTGAAAAATCTAATCTATTTAGCATGTGCAACAGAGAGGATTGAATTAGCAGATAGACAACAGTCCAGATATCAGACTGAATGCTGACTGGCAAAAGAAGACCTAAATACACGGAGAGAAGTACTCTGCTAATAGTCTGGAAAACTCAACATAGTAAAAGAAGTCAATTCTCCTTAGATCGATATATAGATTTAACACAATTATAAGTAAAATACCAGAAGGAAATATATATTTTTCTTCAATAAAAACAAACTGATTCTAAACTTTACATAGACTTTCAAAAGAACTAGTCAGTAATAAAAATGAGCAAACAATGGACACATGTGATAACTTGGATGAATCTCGGTATTATGCCATGGGAACTAAGCCACTCTCAAAATTCTGGGTGTTTTCATTTGAATTATGTTCTTGATAATACAAAGCTGTAGTGGGTATGGAATAGTATATAGTGGGTACATTAGTACTTGACAGGAGTTAGGCATGAGAATAGAATGTGACTAAAATAAGTAGAATGAGCAAAACTTGTAGGTAATGACACTGTTCTGTGTCCTGATTATTGTAGCATTAGGTAAACCTATACCTGTGTTAAAACTTATAGAATTGTACACCAGGGCACCTGAGTGGCTCAGTCAGCGAAGCATCTGACAATTGATCTCGGCTCAGGTAATGATCTCACGGTTCCATAAGTTCAAGCTCTATATCAGGCTCCATGCTGACAGTGCAAAGCTCGCCTGAGATTCTCTGTCTTCCTCTCTCTCTGTCTTTCCCCTGCTCTCTCTCAAAATAAATAAACATTAAAAAGTAAAAAAAAAAAATTGGACAGCAAAAATGTCGATTTTACTAATATGCTAATTTAAAAAATAAGTGGAGGATATAGATATTTTTGTCAACCATGCATAATACTTGCAATATATTATTATATAAAAGCACTCTACACAGCAATATATAGTTTACACACAGTCCCACTAGCATAAAATATGTATGTGCATTTATGTAAGTAACAGGAAAATAGCCACACATTTACTCATATATAATGCCTGGAAATATATACCAAAATATTAATATTGGTTATATCTTTTCATTTCTTCACATTGGTGTATGATTTGCAATTAAAATGCATCACGAAAATCTGAGCAGAACTGTTTCCTTGAGAGCATCCTTCCCATGCCAACTCTTATTTATGTCACACAATTTCCAAAGGTGTCTTTGCAATGTATAAACTCAAATTATAAATTATGTCCTGTTTGGATAGTAATCACCAACTTAAATACATTAAAACCAGGAAAAAGTAAGTGCTATCATACAATTGGTTTATACAGTAAAGTTATAGGGGCGCCTGGGTGGCTCAGTTGGTTAAGCAACCGACTTCAGCTCAGGTAGTGATCTCACAGTCCATGGGTTCAAGCCCCATGTCAGGCTCTGTGCTGACAGCTAGCTTAGAGCCTGGAGCTTGTCTTCAGATTCTGGTGTCTCGCTCTCTCTCTCTGACCCTCCCCTGCTCGTGCTGTCAGTCTCTGTTTCTCAAAAATAAATAAAAAAACATTAAAAAATTTTATAAAGTTATAAACATTGTCATAGAATCACTCAAACACATAGGAGGGGAACTATAGAGGAAGAAGGGATATAAAGGAAATGAAAGAAAGATTCCCTATTCTGAGGGAGGGTGGAAGCTTAGGGTGTAATGCCTTGCAGGTAAAAATTGATGGGCTTGGGGCGCCTGGGTGGCTCAGTCGGTTAAGCTGCTGACTGTGGCTCTGGTCAAAATCTCGCGATTCGTGAGTTCGAGCCCCACATCGAGCTGTCAGCACAGAGCCTGGAGCCTGCTTCAGATTCTGTGTACCCTTATCTCTCTGCCCTTCCCCTGCTCACGCTCCGCCTCTCAAAAATAAATAAATATTAATTTTTTTTATTGCAGGGCTAGAAATCTAAGTTATTTACAGACAAATAAATCTGTGTAAGTAGTTTAAAGACAGGAGAAAGAGAAAGAAAGGTAAAATAAAAAGATATGAAGGAAAACAGTGCTTGTAGGGCATATAAAGAATAAGAAGATTGTATAGAGAAGGCAGTACCACTTATCTCTGATTTTTTCATCCTTTTTTACGTTAAGGAAAATGACCCTCCTAATGAGAAAAATAAGTCAAATACTTATGGAGAATTAAATCTCAGGATTAGAGAGATGTTTCTAAGGAAGCAACAGTTACCTTTAATGAGTTCCAATTTCAAGGGCCAAGTACATACTAAAATAATTTGTGGCTAGGATTACTGATACACTGTCAATATTTCAAGGCATTATCAAATAGCAGAGAAAAGCAAATATGCCAAATTTTAATAAAGTAGTAAGAGATTATTTTGAACCTCATAAACCAGTAATCTTGTTGTCAGTATTTCAAGGATTCCTGAAAGACTCATTAAATAGATGTTTGGGGAGTAGTTGGCGAAAATAGCGATGTGGATAGGATAACAGAGATTCATGCTTCAGTTCAAGTAACAGTTATAAAACATTTATTTAAAGGCATTGTTGCAGGTGCATTGTGAATAAAAGAGATATAAAGATGAAAATGACAAGATTTTTCTCTCAATGATTTCCCAATGTACTTGGGATAATGCTAGATAAATAGTGTATTAGTCACTAATATTTATCAGGAGTTGGTTATATATAACCAACTATATATATGATGTGTTAAAAAGCACTGGATCATGCAATTAAGCAGACTGAGTAGCCCCACAGTCTGCCGTCTGCAAGTCGGAGACCCAGAAAAGCTGGTGGTGTCATTTAGCCCGAGTCTATAGGCCTGAGAACTAGAGGAAATGATGGATAAATTCCATTCTGGGTCTTAAAGTCCTGAAAACAGGAGCAAGAAGGGCAGGAAAAGATAGATATCGTAGGTCAAGTAATTAGTCAAGAACACTGGGTGCTCATCCAGAGAAGAAAAAACAAATTGCTTGACTGGGTCCCCAAGTTCAAATGTGTATTTCATCTGTAAATATCCTTAAAGTACATCCAGAAATACTGTTTGGCCAAATATACAGAACCTGACAGTTAGATAGATAAACAGAATATGCTATAATATAATATAAGTTACATTGATTGCAATAAGGATTATAATAAGTATCACTTGTGCGAAATCTTCTCCAAAATTCTCAGTAAGAATTATTTTTTTGCAAATCTTCGTTCCTAGAATCATCATCCAAAATTTGCATTGATTAGCATTGACAGACCAGCAGGATTTTGCCATATAAATATTAAAAAAATATTTCAGGTAAAATGAAATATTATAAAAAAATGCATTGATGTTTAAAGAACATAGTGATTTGTAAATGTAAGTGTCCAGCACGATTTGTTAACCTTAAAAATAAAACTGTCAGCTATTTAACCAGTAAAAATGGGTTTATTCGGATATAACAGAGAATTGCAATTTAGGATTAGCCAGCTATGGCAAAACCATAGAAAGGTCTAGAGAACAAAAAAGAGGAACATTTTCTTACAGAGGTGAGGGGGACATTGAGAATGTTGTTATAAACACAAACTACATTGGAATAAACTGGGAGTTTGAAATTGAATGACTTTTCATTGGTTGAATTGTGGTAGTCTCTCATTGGCTGGGCGGTTGCTAGGGGAGAAGAAAAACACTTCTTCCTCTTGCTGAGGTAGTAAAGAAGCTAAAGTAACATCCATTTACAGTGTGTGTCTCTTCCAAGGTAAGTGGTGTGTGAGTGAGGAGTGAGGAAGAAAGGAGAGCTCCCCCTGCTGGCCTCCAACTCCAATTTTAAAAGAGGTTTCCTTTCATTAATTTTCACAGATTAAATCACAGTATCTGTAAGTAGAGTTTTATGAAATAAAACATAAAAGGGCAGGTGGGGTTGTTGTGTGCATCTCAGCCTATAAATAGTAATGCCGTTGGCTAGAAATGCCTGGGGACACTTCTCTTAGACTTTTCCTCCTTCCCAGCCAATGACTGGATGGATCCTTGTGGTTCTTATTATAACTGGAAGATGCCCTTCAGCAACAATTGTCAGGACACTGTGAAAAATTAAGTGTTTATTACTTACAAGACTTGGAAATTACATAGCACACCAAGGGCCACACAGTGAGGTTGTGAGGAGAGGGAGAGGGAGAAGGACAGGAAGAGGGAGACAGAGGGAGAGAGACAGAGAGAGAGAGAGAGAGAGAGAGAGAGAGAGAGAGAGAGAGAGAGCGCGTGAAGCCGGTGCAAAAGGGGGTTCTGTTTTTATTGAGTTTGAGGATGTGGGCCTAGGATTTCACAACCTCACTCTATTGGTGGACTTAAAACACAAGAGGGGATTTAAAACCTGGGGAAGAAAAAAGACAAGTGATCCAGATGGTCAGTTATCTAAATCAGCCATGATCTCTAAAACAAAGGCAGCTCAGTAGGGGAAGGTGGGTGGCTGGCAAGGTGTATTTATTTATTAGAATGTCTCTTTCAAATGGAAGCCTGAAAATCAAAACTTAAGTCAGACACTTGCATTACAAAAAACATAAGAAAAAAACTGTTCAGAACTTGCAGTATTGGGGTAGATTGAGAGGCCTTTCATTGCAGACTATGAGTAAGGAAAAATATTTTGAGAACATGTGATTTGGAATGGGGAAATACTGAACATAGTGATCTGAGCTAATTACCGTCTGCATGGGCTGATGGAAGAGGAAAAAGGAAACACAGCACATCACTGAGATATTTGCAGAAAGGACAGAACATGCTAAATCATAGGAAATGTTCAAATGAAAATATATTTGAGTAGATTTCTTTTAAACATGGTCACTTTTGATGGTTATTGTCATTGATAAAACAAAGGTAATAAATTACAATATATTTAACTTACAATTGGCCCACTTATGCTATATACTAATAGAAAAAAAGGAAAGAAAGAAAGAGGAAAAAAGAAAAATAAAATAGTCCCCCAATTTCAGTGACTTAACCTAATAAAGTTTAGTAATCACTCATATTGTATACCCAGTAGATCAGTGAGAGACTTTTCTCTGTACAGTGACTCAAGGTCTTCAGCTGATAAAACTCCAATATCATACAGTTTCACCATTTAGAACACAAAGCCTCCAACATTCCTGTTTCAGGGACACAATTTGGAGAATCCTAATTTCTTAGTTATGCTTTGGTGCAGAGGTGAAATATGTCCCTTAAACATGCAGCCCAAGTCCAGAAGTGGTGCAATGGCCCGGCATAATGAATGGAAAGATAGCTGGGAAATGTCAGAAAAGCACATGGATTCTTATGGAACAAAGAATATCTGTACGGTAAGAAGTCAGGGTTAGAGAAATGAATTAATGACTCACTAACATGAAGTTGTTGCTGGGACTGTGAAAATAAATGAAATAACTTGCGATGAGACTGAGGGTTGAGGAAAGAAGAGTCACAATGCCTAAAGGAAGCAAAACCAATGAAGGGAACTGAAACAGACAAGGATGAAATGGTGAGCCAGGAGACAGTCCTGTCAAGGACATCAAAAAAAAAAAAAAAAAAAAAAAAAAAAAAAAAAAAAAAAAAAAAAAAAAAAAAAAAAAAAAAAAAAAAAAAAAAAAAAAAAAAAAAAAAAAAAAAAAAAAAAAAAAAAAGAAAGAAAGAAAGAAAGAAAGAAAGAAAGAAAGAAAGAAAGAAAGTTTTGAACAGTGGGAGGGTTTCAGCAATGTCAAATACAGTTAAGAAACCAGACTGTCAAAAGACATACAAGAGGCCTTTGGATCTCTCACCAGCAAGTTAGGGAAAATATTTTAAAAGAAAAAATTTTAGAAGAGTCTTGAAGATGACATATATATTTCAGATTATGGAGGAATAAATAGTGGTAAGGAAGTGAAGACAGTGAACATAATTTTCATTTTCTGTTGGTAAACAGCCACAACAAATCTCAACAATCTTATTCTTTAGATGAACATCTTTACTTCCCCTGAATTCAGTTATTTGTTCTATAAAATGAGCAAGAGCTTAATTCTATGCTTGCTTCCAAGCTCCAAAAGTAGTAATACAAATAATAGTAGCAGCAATGACAACAATAATAGTTACTACCTATTTATTGTCAACCTTGTATTAGGCATTGGGCTAGATACTTTCCATGTGCAATCTAATAATATAATTACATTCATATTTAAAAAAGAGACTCATTTGTTTTAGATTAGATATCTTCTCCAATGTCACACATTTATTATGTACATAGATTTGGATTAGAGACCAAGTTTGTCCACTTCAAAATTGTATGTTTTTTTATCCATAAGTGATGGCAGTTTAGGTACATGTCATAGATAAAAGTCTATCTCTACTTTGACCGTATATTTGAATTAGGATATCTTTGTTTAAAAGTTGTCATAATATGGGAGTGGCTGGGTGGCTCAGTGAGTTAAGCATTGAATTCTTGCTTTCAGCTCAGTTCATGATCTCACTGTTCATGAGTGAGTTTAAGCCCTTCACTGGGCTCTGCACTGGTGGTATAGAGCCTTTCTCTCTCTCTCTCTCCTCTCCCTCTCTCAAAATAAATAAATAAATAAATTTAAAAAAGATAACTTTAAAAATTGTGAAAATACAGATGATTGTTTTAACAGATGCTTGAACAACTATTTATAAAACATGTTGATTAGCAGATCAATGATAAACTAGAGGACTAGAGGCAGACTATAACATTTGACCTTGTCTTCTTCAAAGTTTCAATTAATGACTTTAGTGAGCACAGGTAAGCATCCATAAGTGGCTATTAAATCTGATCACTCTGTAGAGGCAACAATTTTGTTAAGTTTGGGGCTTATTGAGGCTGTATGAGTAGAAAGGTGAGCTGACCAATTTAACATTTCTACTGAAAAAGACCCAGAAGTTAAGTTGACTGCCTCAGTGCAGCCAACACAATCATGGTTTGCTTTTTACACTGATGTGATCAAATAATCCATGGGTAAAGCCTATTTAAAGGTTTTTTAAAGACTGAATGTGGTTTGAACTGAATAGAAACACTTGGACTTAAAATATTGGCCCCGTATTTTAAGAGTAACACTGAAACCTCCAAGGAGAATTACCAGGATTATCTAGGCCCTGGAAGCCACATCACATAGAGAAAGACTGAAGACACTGAGGATATTTTGTTTGGCAAACCTAAAACTCTAAGAGTTGTAAGCATTTGAAGAACTAACATAAGAAGATATTGAAAAATTAGAAGATATGTTCATTTGTTGAGCTTAAGAATGGCATTTTGTAACTTTCAACTTTAGTGTTCAGTCTGTCCTCTGGAGTTAGAATAAATCAGATATGTAAATGATAGCTAGCCAAGGAAAAGAGCTGCCATTAAAATAACCAAAGTCTGTAGAGTGCTATGTAAATAAAATGACTATTTTATTTCTTTTCCAAAGCAGGTCACTTTGGAGACTAAAAAAGGTGTTATTAATAATTGTCCTGAAAATACATTGGGACGATCTCAGAAAAACTGGAATTTTCTGTCTTACTGAAATTTCCCAGCTGCTTTATATGGTGCATCCAATTATAATTATTAGTTTCTCTTTTTAAAGATGAGAAATCTGAGGTATAAAGATTTACCCCAAATCATAGTGATACATGTGTCAGAATTCAAATCTGATTCCAACGTTTAGGCTGCTCCATGTTGCAGCTCGAAGTTACAGATTTCTTGGTAATACCTTTTTGTTCTGGGGTATTATTTTACTGAAGTTTGGCAATCACCCTTTTTTTTTTTTAACCAAAAATGGGGTAGAAATGTTAGCATTCTACAGAGACTTAGGTTGAAAAATGCCATATTTTATGAGTTATATCTAACACGGGATTGTGTCAGCTTTAAGTATCAACTTGGCCTGGCTATAGTCTCTAAATGGTCAATCATATAGTAACCTAGGTGTTTCTGTGAAGCTATTCTATAGATGTAATTAAAGCCCATAATCAGTTGCCTTTAAGTAAGAGAGATTACTTTAGATAAGCTAGGGTTTGGGGGCTGATTCAATCAGTTGGAAGACCTTAGTGCAAAAGTGAGACTTTCCAGAACAAATTCTGTTTGTAGGCTGAAATTTTAGCTCTTTCCAAGAGTTCCAGACTGTTAAGTCCTGTCTTAGAGATTTCAGATTTACGTAGTTAGTCCCCACTGTTACACAGCCATTTCCTGGCAATAAAACTCTAAATGCATATTTTCTATGGGTTCTCTTTCTCTGGTTGAACCCTGAGTGATATAGGGGTCATATACTCAAACTAGTGGAAGAGGCAGAAATAGTAATTAACATTGGTGATGTTTTCTCCAGGTAAGAAAGTGGAATGCTCAAAGGCATGGCAATCTGTGGTTAAAATTCAGGCTCTGGTTAGGTGAAAGGACAGTCTCTAGACTCCAGAGACAGCACTCATGAGAATAAGATTTAGATGGCAGCCTTCATGCTAGGGACTAGCTAAGATGCTCTTCTTCACCACCCAAATTTCCTTGCCCTTATCACTCAGTATCACTCAGTAATCACCCAGCTAGACTTTCATCTGCTGTGCCTTTCTTTCTTACTTCCTTTCTTCCGTCCTTCCTTTCTCCCTCCCTCCATTCCTTCCTTCCTTCCTTCCTCCCTCCCTCCCTCTCTCCATTTTTTCCTCCATTCCTTCCCTCCTCCTTCCCTCCTTCCTTTCTCTCTCCTTCCCTTCTTTCCTCAGTCCCTTCTTTCCTTCTTTCCTTCCCCCCTCTCTTCCTTCCTACCTTCCCTTCTTCCACTTGTCTCTTTCTTTCTTTCTTTCTTTCTTTCTTTCTTTCTTTCTTTCTTTCTTTCTTTCTTCCTGTGGGCTCTTTAAGGCTTCTATATCCTACTTTGTTGGTTTCAGAGCAGAAGTGTTGAAAATTCAACATCCTCAGGGAGCAACATTCAACCAACAGCCAACAGGCGTTGGGTCATTTGTCACTCCTTGGGAATGATAGCTCAGAGACTTATGTTTTACATGGACTCCTAGAAATTCCCAGGTATTAGAAAATGATAAACACAGTACACACAGGTGCTTCCCTCATATAACTTTCATCTCATTTTCCTGAAGCTTTCAGTGAGGTTTTAGGGCCATGTCCTGTATGATGTAGAATCCTAGAGCTGGCAGCAGCAAAAAGGCCACTTCTTCTCAATCCCTTTTTGCCTATAGTTTCTTTACCTGTCCACAGCTGTGACTTGTTTATGAATGAGTGCTTTATTGATCATTAGTTTTCCTGGCTCACTTCCCAATGTCTCTGCCAGTGCTTCCTTATTTTTCACTACAAAACAAACAAAAATATCCATACTTGAATTCATATCTCCAGATCGAGTTCTCATAAAAGTCACAACTAAGACAAAAAAATCACTGGAAGAGAAATTCAGAATGAGAGGCAGAACAGAAGTGTTCTGATACAAGGAATTCATGGATAAGAGTTCAAGGTCATTAATCAGGGTGAGCTATGACATACAAAACAATATGGTTTAAACTAAGCCTATCTAAATAGTAGATATGAGATGTGAGTTTTACAAGTCAAGAGATTTAGATTCCCAACACAGTTCCTTGGAACATGGACAGATATTGAATTGGATTGAATTGTCAATGTATTTTTTGATTTGGGATTTAATAGTGTTGCTGAATCTACAAATTAGCCATGTGAAAATGAGAGAAAAAGGGCAGGGGAAAATGATCTCTAAGTTTTCTTCCAATTCTAAGATTCTATGATATCCTAGAGTGCACAACCTTGAAACATTAGGAAAAGCTTCAGGAAGATAAACTAAAAGTTTCATGAGGCAGGACTCATGCATAATTTGTTCACTGTTGGCTATCTGTCCTGGGTAATAGTATGTGCTCAATGAACATGCTGTGAATGAATATAAAAATCACATAGAAGCATAAGATTCATTTCTTGCAAATTTGATTCCATGCGAAAGCCCTCTTTGCAGACAAAGAAACATTGTCCCATTTACATTAAACTTTTATGGCCCACTTGTAATATATTTACCACTCATATCTTAATATTTTCATGGCTTTCTTCTATGACTTGATTACACAGGCTACAGAGTCTATCGCTAAAGTTTAAATCCCTTCTTTGGTCCTTACAGCCTATTTCACCCTGGTCAGATTAATGTCTGCCTGAACTTCAGTTTACTCAATCCACATGTATAAGAGGGAGCATAGTAGTAGTACCTACTTTTCAGAGAGAAATACATTGCTTGGTATAGCATCTAGCATAAAATTAGCAATCAATAAATGCTACTACTTGCTATGATATGTATCTGCATCTTCATTCTAAGTTTTGCTGACATGCTTAAGCAAAATAGGTTCTAATCTTTAAGAAGCATGAGACATACAACCCTGGGCAATATAGAGAATATCACAATCTTCATTTCATCTAGAAGATGTAAAGGAGAAATACTCCTTGAAGTATGAGTTGAGCATGTTGGAAGATGTCAATTCGCCAATCTGTTCTGAGTTGCCACTGAGTTGATCTTAAAGATAGAGACAGGCTCTGACTGCTTATGACTTTTGAGTGAAATGGTGCTAGTTTTCAAAAATATGTCAGGGCTTAAGAATATGTTCACTACCTAAGAAAGAAAAAAGATGACACTGCTCTGAGGAATAAAAGTTGGGCATTTTCCATTTAATCATCATATATTTTCTTATTCAAGGTAGCAGGTGTATATCCCTTCCACTTATCAACAGTGCTTAGTACTAATAATATTTTCAGTTCTGTGGTGGGAAATCTGAAAGTCCCAATCCCATGAGTCAGCTCTGGGAGGGTTGCTTGTGAGGTCAGGGAGGATTGCTCTCCACTTAGATGTGACTGGTAGGGTTTTTCCTTCTTTCGGGGGTTGGAAAAGAAGGAATCAGTCGACCAACAGTTACCTACAGTGGAAGCAGCTCAAGGGATATACTCTAATGGTATGAAGCCTGGTCCTTAGTTTAAGTCTTTTCTTTTTTTTTTTAAGAAAATACTGAAATACATTCATCAACATGGATCTTTGTGGTACTTAAACAAATGTTACATTGTTTGGAAATATTGTAGGCTGGCCAGCAGGGATAATTAGGAAAATCTCACTGGGAGAGTCAGGAGTTATGGAAGACCTTAAGGTGGACAGAATTGAGATTGACAGAGAAGAAGCTGGAACATTCCAGTTTCCTGTAAATGCGGAAACTTGAGGACTGGGAATCAAAAAAACAAAAACAAAACACTGATGTCCCTCACCTCCTCAACCCTCAATACCCAGTCAAATATGTTCCTAATTCCATTATGAACCTCCAAAATGGAACTGATCTTTACCCAGAAGAGCATCTATCTAGTAGTATTATATTTCAAGTGTTTACTCTGTATTAAATATAAACATGAATACAGAAAACAAATTTCAGAATTGTTATCTCAACAAGGAAAAAGATGTAATGTCAATGAGGTATTTTCTGTTTTCTTGGTTTTCAATTTAATTTGAGTAAAGGCCCAAGATTGCTCTTTATTTAGGGATCAGATTTGGAAATGAGAGATTTCTCTTCCAGCATCAGCCACCTGCTAATCCAGGAGAATTTGTCTGATTTTTAACCTCTTACCTAATTGTTAACAATTATGACTTGAACATTTGTTTTTACATAATGAATTGTTGATACTTTCTCATTTCTGTCTTTTAGCTCCAGCATCTACACTTATGCAATCGTATATTGTTTTATCTTGAACGGCTATCAGTAAACTCTTTCCACCTTAAATAATCAGAAAAAGGAGAGGTTGGCTTTCCTGAGGAGGCTGAGTTATATTCCCATCTGTACCCACAAAACCCCATTAACTGGTTTATTATAGTTAGACTGCACTGGGCTATAATAGAATAAAAAAGAATATAAAAACATTAATATTTTTCCTTGATTTTTTCCTAAGGATACTTCAAAAGTTCATAGACTCTATAAATGATACTCTTTAATAGGAAAGCAAGTCAGATTCTTCATTATATATATTTAAAAATATGAGCTTTGCTAATGAAGTTATCTATTCAATTAATATTTTACTTTATTTTCTTTTAAGAGAAATCTTGGTGGAAATTAATTCCTGATGACAGCTGCCTGAAATTCAGCTAATGATTTCTTATGATGAGAATCACTCTGGAGACCTTCTAATGCCCATTCCATGAGGAGCTAACATGAACTCAGGTCTCAGCTGACTGGCTTCTAATTCCATTCAGAGGTGGTTCTACATACTACAGATCATGGGCCAAATCCCACCTGCCGTCTATTTTGTTAGGATGAGTGAAATAAGAATGTTTTTTTTTTTTAATTTAAGAAGCTAAAATAAAGGGAAAATGGTGCTTCATAACAAGTGTGAATTAAAGACACTCTGACTTGGATATTCATAAATACAATTTTCTTAGAACACAGCAATATTCATTTATTTATGTATTGTCTGTGGCTGTTTTTGTTCTACAACTGAAGGATGGAGTAATGGTGACACAGAACATATGACTTGCAAAGCCTAAAATATTTATTCTCTGGCCCTTTACTGAGAAATGTTGCAGACTTTCTTGCAGTGTAAAGGTCTGAATTTGAACTAAATGTATGAGATCTCAGGCCTAGTCCTAGATCTGTTACATGCTAGACGTGTAACTTTTGGAAAAGTCTTTAATCCTAGTGAGACTTAGATTCTTATTCATAAAGTGAGATGAATAGAAATGTGGAATGTAGGGAAAGCATAGTGAAAGTGCATATTAAACTGTTACAGTGTAAAATGGAAGATTACATTTAATTAGACACATGCATCCATTTGGGCCAAGCAATTTAAACAAAGATAATTTGGTCAAGGCTTTCCAAGAGATGTATTTAATTTTGGAAAAGCAATTTGGGTCCAAGGGAAAAAAATTAGAAAAAAAATTTTCAGATTACCAAATTCAATTCATTTCATCTAGCAGAAATAAATGTGATAATTTCTTGATTTTTTTTTCAAGGAAACTGCCGTCAACTTGTGAAAAAGATATGTTTTAAGATGAGCTTCACCTTTTCACTTCAGATAGGATAGATAATATGTGTGCATATAGATTGTGTGAATGGACTTGTTTTAGTATATGCAGATAAATGTACAGAAGGAAGGGTACCAAGGGGACCCCTTGTCCTTGATGCCTCAACTGGCCTTGTAAAATAATGAAATTTCTCCAATTAATAAGCCTGTCACTTCCAAAGCAACCAGGTTGGAAATAAATCACAGGAAGTTCCTTTTCCAGCAGAAGGCTGAGGGCAGGTCTGTATGTCCTTAAGTGGGTACTAAATTCTGTGTGTAAAGACAATTGAAGGAAGCTCCAGGAAGCCTGGCTGCTGGACCCTCAGGCAGCCTGCTGGCAAGCGGCAGACAGATAGTCCAAGCATTCCTCATACAATCGCGGCCTTTCCGGTGACATTCCACTTTGCAGAATGATGCCACTTTTGTCAGTGAGCCAAGTTCCCAGCTCAAGATCACCAATCTATTCTGAACAAAGGGAATCATCTGGGGCAGGCCTGTTTTGATAGCCTGCCTGGCTCCTGGGGTGGCTTGGGTCCAAGGGAGGATGTGGACCACAATGCCTTTGGATTGGATCCTTGGGGGGTCATAAAGGTAAAAAATGGCAGAGACTGGAGAATAAGTGTCTCCTGGGTTGACTATGAACCCAGCGCAAAACTGCAGGATCAAAGACCCATCAGTGGGTCAGAGGTGACCTCTAGTGGGGTCTGCAGCTTTCATCTGCTCAGTTAAAATAATCTTGGCCATAATATATCTCAGGTGCAGTTTGATGAAGGCAAAAACAAGTGGGCATGGAGGGAACAAAAAGAAATGTAGAGATCCGTAAAGTAAGAGAGGGATAAAAAGAAACAAAAGCTAAAGAGAAAGACTACAAAAGAGAAAGAAGGAGCCCTGTGAAACAAAAAGGAGGAGAAAATCCATACTGTCTGTTTGAGAAATGTTTTGCCTTGGTGAAGGAGGCATTGATTACTACCACTGACATAAATGAGGTCATATCACTCTCCAATTTAAGATCCCCTAATAGCCTTCCACAGGTCTTCAAAGCAGAACTCACACTCTTGTGCAGAGCCTGCATGGCCTTATGTGGCCCAGCCATTCCTCTCTCCAACCCTGTCTTTAACCTGTGTCTGCCTTGGTTACTAGTGACACCACCTACTTTTAGGCTCCTCTATCAGGTAAGCAGTTTGAAATCATCCCACACGGGCTCCCTCTTGTCATTCTGTCTCTGCTTCCATATCACCTGCTCAGCGAGTGCTTGCCATCCACCCAGGACAAAACAGGGGCCTTCCCCAATCTGCATTCCTGTACATTATGTTATGTTACATTATGTTAATTGTAATATATTAATTGTAATATGTTTCAACTGTACAATATTTTATCAAGTGTGGCATACCAATTAAAATATATTATATGAATTATAATATATTATGATTGTATTATAATTATAAATATACAATTCCAATTTATCTAATAGCCTCACATAGATGGATTAATTTTTAAGTTTATTATTTGTCTTTTCCACTGGAATGCGAACTCCATAATATATCATAGAGCAGGAGCTTAGTACACATCTGTTGAATGGATGAATGAATAAATAGCTCATGTAAACATTTTTAAAAGCTGGGGGTAGAAATGACTTAGAGTTATTTTGCTCCAACCTTTTTCTTTATATATTTAAGTTGTAGAAATTAAGACCTTTAGAATGTGAGTGCCTTATACATAGTCATGCAGTTTATTTGTGTTAAAGATAGCCAGAACTACAATTCCTTACAATATCTGTTTGATTAAGATGAAGTTCAGGGTTTCTAGCTCCAGAAGTGACACTAGATGTGTAGTTCTTTGCCGTGTAAGGGTAAAGTTCAAGAAAGATTTATGCCACTTTGTATCCACTCTTTAGAAAGAGTATTAAAGGAAAGAAAAGATGTTTTATCAAAAAGGAATTTATATATAAATATATATAATTGCATTAAAAATTTAAATATATAAAAATAAAATATGTAATATATAAATATTTTATAAATATATAATATTTTTCTATTTTAGACAGGATTCAGTAAATGGAGAAGGCAGAAAATGAATGATGACATGACCCTCAAATAATCGGGTTCCCAAGGGACCAGGTCCTTCCAGTCAGGAGGGACTACCCTTACATCAGCACATCTAAGCAGATGGAAAGACAGTATCTTGCTCTGATAGTTCTGCCATTTTAGTAGACTAAACTGTGGATACCATCACTAGCTCTTCACTTATCAAATAGGTAAAATGCTGACGTACATTAAGGAAATTGAAACATTTATTGCCTGGGCTTTCCATTGAGGCTACCCAGGCACAATTAACTCACTTATTCTCAAGATGTATAGAGAAATGCCATTTGAATAATTATATTTCAATTCAAAACTTGCATCAGCAAGTGTATTAGTTTCTCTAAGTGCCACAAAGTGCCACAAACAAGGTGACTTAGAACAACAGAAATACATTGTCTCATAGTTCTGGAAACCAGTTTAGGACAGCTGTAGCGTTGGTTCCTTGTGAGAATTGTGGAAAAGCAACACCAACAAAACACCTGTCCCATGTCTTTCTGCTAGCTTCTGGTGGTCTGCTGGAAATTTTTGCATTTCCATATGTATAGAAACATAACCCTGATCTCTGTCTTCAGCTTCACTTGACATTCTCTCTGTGTGAATGCTTGCCTACAAATTGCCCCTTTTATGAGATCACCAGTCATGTTAGATTAAGACCCACCTTAGTGATCTCAAGTTAACTAATCATATATTGAATAACCCTATTTCCAAAAAAATTTACCTTCTGAAGTATCTAGGGGTTAGGACTTTGACATATAAAATTTGAGGACATACAATTCTATTCATGAAACAAGCCTGATTTCAACTTTCCTAGGACTGGCTAACACAGGCAGACATCTCACTACGAAGCTGCATCGACTTGTGAAGGTGTTAGGTTCAACGACTCCCCTAAACAAATCATTGATTTTCATTCCAACAACTTTCATACTACACATTATTGCCTTTATATTCTAGACAACAATCCAAATAACTTCATTGTGCTCCTGACTTTGGCCAGATACTGTGTGTAGGCACTAGAAATCTAACCAATGACCAAAAATAATTTATAATTTAGTAGGATGCAGGGTATCATCCAAATGATTGCCTCTGACTAAATGTATAAATACAATCAATGTTTTGGGGACTATGATTATTACATGACCAACGAGGTGGAAGTGTGTGTGAGAAGGTGTTCGGAGAAGAGGTAATGCATGAGCTGAATATTTGAGCGATAAAATAAACTGTGTTGCTTCTTTTGGAATTTTTAAATCTATTGAAAAAGACAACAAATACCATAAAAATACATCGAGAGATAATTTTCAGTTATCACCAAAACTATGAAGTCAAAATTTGGTTTTAGCTCATTGTAGAGTAACTTTCAGAGTGACTTTGTATTTGAAAATCATGCATTACATTTGTATAGCCCTCTGAGCCTGAAACACCCAGGGTGCACCTCTCCGAAGCTGCTGTTGGCTGGGTTTTGTCATATCACTAAACTTGTTTTGCTCCTGTTCACTAAAAGTCTTTTCAACTAGTAATGTGCATTTATATCTAAAATCTCCTCTTTCCCTTTAGTGGCAACAGCAGAGTGTAATCCTGCAGGGAGCCTGTTAAGGTTTAACCTGTATCACAAACACATTTTATCTGGTCTAGCATACACTACAGAGCCTGAGAAGCTCTGAGCCATTTGTCTCTGTAGGCTCTTTTGAGTATTCAAGTAATAAGTCATGACTGGGTCACAAAGCAAAAAAGAATGTACCTTATAGGGATTTGTAGATGTATTTCAAAACCCTCAAGGAGCTAGCAAGTATGGCATATAGGAGATAACTCCAGGAGGTCTATGGAATGTTTTATATGTATGTCAGGGTTGAGTATGTATGAGAAATAATTCACATCGCATTTCTTGAGTCATGTAGAGGGAGATATGTGAATGAGGAAGAGCAGTGTCCTAGAGAAGGAAATTCAAGTGCTGCCATTTACTGCTTTGGCACACAAGGCCAGTCATTGAATAATTCCAGATACCACTGTCTCATCAATGAATTGAAGAATGTGAACTAGGTTTGTTTTCCAAAAGTTTCCTCTGCCACAACCACATATATTTTTCCCATTTCCTGCCCAATAGGTATGAAAATTGGAAAAAAAAATGTATTGAGTTCTAAATATTCATTTATGTACTGGGTTATAAGTGATATATTTAAGTTTTATTTTAAGTAAGAAGCCATATGGCTATCAATCAGGACTATTTGCTGAAGGCAAAATTGCTAGAATAAGGAGTATTACTCATAGGAAGTTCTACAATTTTAGGCAAAGTTTAAAGGCATCTTATTATGTTATATCATTATCAGGGTTTTTGGAATAGTGCTAGTTTAAAGGGCCCCTTAGATTTTAAGAACCAGGTAGGGATCCTTAGGAGTAAATGATCTCTATGTTTCTTTCCTTTGCACCCAAATATTCTGTAGTTATTAACATGTTCTTAGTAAAGAAACTGAGAGGAAAAATAAATGTCAATGTTTTGAGAAATGGATCACATATAGCACCCTCTGTAGGCATCTTGGCCAATGATATTATTGGCCAATGATATTATTTCTGGGCTTCTTATTACTGGAACCAGCCTTCATGGTACAATTGGAGAAATTACAGTCAAATTACTCCACATTAAAAAAAAATATTTATCCTTCACAATGGCACATGGAACTAGAGATCCTTTTTTTTTTTCTTTTTTGTGTGTGTCTCCAGAGACCAATGCTTTAGAGCAGTCATTAGCATGTTTTTTTCTGGATCATTTTTAAAAAATATTTTATTAATGTTTTTATTTATTTTAGAGAGAGAGAGAGACAGCATGAATGGGGGAGGGCCAGAGACAGAAGGAGACACAGAATCTGAAGCAGGCTCCAGGCTCTGAGCTAGCTGTCAGTACAGAGCCTGATGCAGGGCTCGAACCCACGGACTATGAAATCATGACCTGAGCCGAAGCCAGACGCTCAACCTACTGAGCCACCCGGGAGCCCTTGGATCATTTTTTAAATATCAAAATATCTTAATTTTCATGACTTATTAACTACTAATCAACTTAAAGAGTATTTGTTAAGCTTTCATGGGGAACCAGACTCTGCACTGGCATCAGAAACAAGGGTGTCTTGGTCTCTGCCTTCTGGGAGTTCACAATCAAAAGATATTTATAGTTGAGCCAAGTGATGGACATTAAAGAACAAAAATAAGGAGGATGGGAAAGAGAAATTATTTGAGTTCTTGAAGAAGAAAATCTGTGATGAGGTGAAAACTGGGAATGGAGCAAAGCATGGCATGACTAAGGAAATAAAAGAATGGAACATAGAGACAACAGAAGCCAAGGGCCGGAAACAACACCAGGTAGACCTGGTAAGCCCAGAAGTGCTCATGATCAGTGCTGCTATATTACTTTGGAAGACATTTAAATATGGCCTTATTCTCCTGTGGGACTGGGTTGTGACATACAACATATAATACATACAACATATAAAAAGCCTCACAGATCTGCTGGCTGTCTGGAAAACACACTGCCAAGAGAGTGGTTCAATTAAGGTGTTTAATGAAATAAACATTCCTTCTCTGTAATTCACTCAATGCACATTCATGGAGTTGTGTCTCCTGGAAGTTCCATCCACCGTACAGATTCAACCACAGCATCTAGATGTTTATGTTATAAATCTAGAGAAGGCAAGCGACAAATTGCCTCATTTTCTCCTCCACTGGATATGTTCAGAATTAAGTAGGACTCTAGAAAATGAAGAGGCAACATGGTTTAGTGAGGGGGAAAAGAGTTTCGGATGAAAGTGAAACTATCTCTGCCCTCATCTTTCCTCTGCCAGCAGGTTGTTGCCCAAGTTTTGAAAAAGCAAATAACATCTACCATCCTTTGTTTCTCTTATGAAAACTGAAAAGACTGAATCTGAGCTCAGAAATATTCACAAGCATTTATGAAGGACCTCTCTGCACATGGAAGTATGATAGGAATGACATCAAAACAGATAAAAGTTTTTTAAAAATCTATGCTTCATCACATTCTAGGAATTTATGCTGTACTGTCAGTGTCTATCAAAGTATATATATCACAAAGTGAGACAGTTGCAGAGTCTACACTGATTAAATTCAGCTGACTATGAATCATTACAATGCACATAATATAGTTTCAAAAATGTGTGAGTTAGAAAAGTAGAAATGTTCCCTGGAATGATGTGTTTGGACAAGGTGGCAATTGAGAAAGCCATTCTCTTTAACCCAGTCCCTCGGAGAATAATGGTATAGAGAGATGAGCATTCAAGAGCTGCTTTCACGAAGGTAGTGCTTGCCAGTAAGGGAGGAACTTTTATTAGGAGAGTGTATGGTCCTTGGGAGAGAGCATAGAACAGTCAGTCAAATGACATCAAGAAATCTTCCCAACAGGAACTGACAACCCTTGCATGAAGAAAAATAGAAACCATAATGGTTACGTTCAATGTTAGCAATGCATTGGGAACTGGAATTGAGGAAATAGTTCTTATCATCAGGTAACCCCCAACATGGTCCTTAATGTCTGATTTCATACTGACTTGGATAAATTACAAGAGAAACCAATTACCAAGGAGATTTTTCAACATAATACTTGGTCTATAATAAATTAATGAAAACTTAAATACTTAAAGTAAAACAATAAACAATAGTACAAAGAAGAAAGCAAAAATCTTTAAGCAATTCTCTTTCTGAAATCACAAAAACTTCTCTACCTGAAATCAGCAAATGGAAAATAGAAAATCTAAAAATGTGATTCTATGGTACATAGCCTATAGCAACCGTGAAGTCTAACTCCTCTGCTTGTCTGTTACATAGACGATGTGGTGCTATATATATTTGTATATGTGTATAAATAGGTGTTCATAAGCATCTAAATATATGTGTATATACATACACCTACTCTCAGTATGCATAATGTTTGTCATGGCTCTACAGATTTATGGGAAACTAAATATTCTAGGGAAAAGGTGTTCCATGAAAATTAGAGAGATTCATGCCAATTATAGGTACAATTTTATGGATTAAGAAAAGTCCTAAAGGAAAAGAAAATAAAGTTAGTCCTTGAATAACACAGTTTGAACAGTGTAGGTTTACTTATATGCAGATTTTTCTCGATAAATACAAAATAATGATATATAAATGGATTTTCCTTATGATTTTATTGCTGACATTTTCTTTTTTTTTTCCTCTAGCTTACTTTCTGGCAACAATATGGTATATAATACATACAACATATAAAGTATGTGTTAATTGACTGATTATGTTATAGGTAAGTTTTTTGATCAATAAAAGAACACTAGTAGTTAAGTTTTTGGAGAGTCAGCAGTTAACAGATTTTTGACTACACAAAGGTCAGTGCCTCTAACCCCCACATTGTTCAGGGGTCAACTGTGTACGGTTTCCTTGATATGTCCTTTATATCTCATTTAATAATTCAACATGTTTCAATAAGTAATGCCTCATGTATATAAGCAAAATGATTTGAAAGAAATGATTTGAAGAAAGGCCAGAGGAAAGTATGATTGAACTATAAAATGAAAGAAAGATTTTGAACAGAGGACTGTTACATAGTAAGACCACTTCTTTAGAAAACATGTAGTCTTCTCTTTCAGACCATGGGGCAAGGGGCCTTAGCATTTTATCTGCTCCAAACTCTTCCTTCTTTGGGGACTAGTGATCTCTCCACTTTGAGGAGTTCCAAATATGTGAGAGGAGGGGGGGGCGGTGCTCATCCATACATAAGATGTCATGTACTAACATGGACTTTTGGATGGAAGTGAGCCAATCAGAATCTGGTTCAAGGATTTTCTTAGCTGAAGTTAAAGGAAGAGATCAATATCTTCTCTGCTGGTGGCCATCAGAGACTAAACATCAAAGCTTTGGGAAGTGGGGGTTCACCCATGTGTTTATAAAGCCAGTGTTTTTGACCATCAGTCCAAGTGTTGGTCACCATGATGGAATGCACACAACAAGGGGTCTAATTTATTTATTTTTTGATCGCTATCTTCAACAATCCTCTGCCTAGGATTCGTTGCCCCTCCCACTCATTGACAATATTGTAGGCAGAACATAAGTCTATGTCTTTCTGTGAATTTAATGAATCTGCCTGAGTCTTATTTGGAAGTTATTCCGTGTTAATATATATATTTTTAAATTTGTGTTATTGTTATCTTCTCTAGGCTGGTGACACCTTCTGTCTCAGAAATATTCTCTTGGGGCACAAGTATGGGTTGTGTTCAGGGCTTGGCAAAGTATAGGTCAAAAACTTTCTAAGAGAAGGTACCAGAGCTTTGCTCTGGCCTATTTCTTCAAAGACAGGAAGACAATGTATCTCTCCCCTGTGATACTGTGGGAGTGAAGGATACCCTAGCCTCACTCTTTTTTCCTTTCCAGCACAAGCTACACCAGCCAGCCGCTTCGTCTCTGGTTCACATACGGAAGCCACTACTTTGATTCATATACCAAGCTCCTAAAGATGCAGTTCATGCTCTCCTAAAAACTCTGCTTCTGGGCTCACAGTGATAGCAGTAGATAGGTCTCCATGCCCTACACAATTATGATAATTCTCTTGCTGTTCGATAATATTAAGTTTCATGAGGATGCATGTGGTGACTCTCAGCTTCGGGGCTTCAGCATAGAATCTGCAAAAAAAGAAAGAAACCTATTTACAGAGGGAGAAAATTGAGCCAAACCACAGGGAAAAACAAGGGTGAGAAAAAGAGTGAAATCTGGATTGAGTTTCTGCCTTTTATTTTGCTTGCTTAGGACTAGCTTTACCTCACACTTCCCATGAGAAGTTGTATGAGGCAGTAAGTTTTTTCTTTCTTTTTCTTCTGATGTAAATTTGTGTCTTTTAAAATAATTTGGTGTTTCTTTCTGGAAAATTGTTTAAGTGTGATTCTGTCCACTATGGAACTAACATCAGAATCAAGAGAAGAGAGAGAGAGAGAGAGAGAGAGAGTGTGAGAGAGAGAGAGAGAAAGAGAGAGAGAGAGAGAGAGAGAGAGAGAGAGAGAGAGAGTGAGTGAGAGAGAGAGAGAAATACCCCAGGAAATATAAATAAATTTTAACTGTAATAATTTCAAGTTGAGACTAGGGCTTAGTAAAGCTTTCTTTTAAAAGCCTCTTGGTTTACTGAAGTAGAGAAATACTCAAGTATATCCTAACTTAGCAAATGCATATTTGACAACTAGTGTGTTCCCAATATTTCATAGGTAAAAATTCATAACCATCTTGGGGCACCTGGACAGCTCAGTCAGTGGACCATGCAACTCTTGATCTCAGGTTGTGAGTTTGAGCCCCACGGTGGATGTAGAGGTTATGAAAAAAAACTTTTAAATAATTAAAATTTAAAAATATATTTTATATTACTGGCTGACACTAATAAATTATACAGTTTCCTTTTGTTTTAACACACACACACACACACACACACACACACACAGAAGTAAAATACATCCACTTAGAGGTCAGAAGGGATATTCCGGGTCATCAAAACCATCATCGGATAAAATATACTTCAACATTCTTAAAGCATGCGGGGCAGTTAATTATCTGGTCTGGCCTTGGGGGTCTCCAGAGATCAGACTCCTGCTGCCTTTTGTTCCATTAAATATATCAGAGCATTTGCATTCACATTAGCAATAAAGAGTTAGAGGAGGAAAGAAGGAGGAAAAACATTTTTTCTCCTTATCATATGAAACATCACTTTGTTCTAATAAATACAGGGAGTATTTTGAAAGCCTGACCCCATTACATTGTGTTTAGTTTCACACATTTCCCAGATTCCAAGCTGCAGCGGAGGAGACTTAACAGTGCCAACTCTGACCTGTGACTGCGCGAGTCCTCTCAGATTCTGCTGGACTCACGTGCAGAAGGTGCCCAGAACTTCTGCTCCTGAAATATGTATTTAAATTTAAATCAAGTTAACTAATGACTGAAAACAAATGCTTTGAAAGCAACACAAAATATAATTCTAAGTGGAAGGGCTGTAAGTCTGAAGCCTGAAGCTTTGTAAGGCCATGTGGAAATCCAGCAACGGCTTCTGACCTCCTCGGATGTCGGGGGGCCCTTGGAGTATCTCCCCACTGCATTATCTGTGCTCCTATTGCAATGTTTTGGACTCCATAAGGAACCCCGTTCAGCTATGAAATGGCAAATTCTCCATTCTTCCTTATTCTTTCATTCCGTCTACACACACAGACAGCAGTTGATAAGTTTGAAAATCCCAATCAGATACTTCTTACCCTGAAGAGGACTATATTTTCTGCATCCAAAATCCATGCCACAAATATGTTTCCTCTCAAGAACAGTTTTATTTCCCTTTGCTTCTGATTTCCATTACACTGATTTAAAAAAAATCAAGCCTCTTTGAGGCTAAATCTTGAAGATAATCGATGATCTCCTTACTATGAATAATGCGACCAGATTTGCAATTTGGAGAAATCTGCTTATCAGTTATCAGGCCACAAGGAAACCAGAATTGTAAAACAATCCCAGGATTAGAAAAAAAAAGCAAAAAAGAACCCTTTTCCCTTACATTAAAATGTTAAATCTAACCACATAAAAGTGTTCTCTGGGGTGATGGAGAATTTAAGATACAGAGGGCATGTCTGGTTCCATGAGAGATGGGAAGTTAAAGTAAATAATACATGTAGAAATTTAGTGCTTAAAAGCTTTCTCATGGAAGTATAAGGTGGCCTGTGCTCTGGGTCACAACGCTTTCTTTAATAGATCTTTTAGTTAGTAAGACAAGGAATGCATTGTTACTGGGCAATATACCTATTGGAAAAAAAAATCTGGGAGAAGAAAATAAATCGCTTTTTATTTAATCCTCAAATCAAAAAATGTGAATGATGGAAAAGGTCTTTGAGATCATCAGTTCTAGCCCCTTCCTTCTACAAATATTAAAAGTCAGTCCCAGAGAGGAGTGCTGTCTCTCCAGAAGATCCATTTAACTAGTGATACCACTTTTCCTTAAGACTCCTTTCAAGTACACCATGTTGGCCAAGAATTCTAGGATCCTAAGAAGAACAAATAAAGGACTTATGAAATTTAAACTGACTAGAATTAATATACTTCTTCAATTTGGTTTGCTCACTTTTCTCCAGATTCCTAAGCAAACACAGATGTTATGAGTATAATTTATTACTTTACCCATCTATGGAAGTCATAAGTACTTTATTTTTAAAATTTTTTACTGCTTTATTTACACTTAACACCAAAATCTTGGTTTTTAAATATCACTATTACCTACAAGGTCTAGAATTCCTTAGAAAAAGGGATTCCATGGCTCAAACAGGAAAAATATAAAATGAGTCTAAAACATCTTGTCAGAATTTAAGAAAGTACTAGATGAAAGATGACCAGTACAAAAAGGCCAAAGAAGAGAACTTGAAGGATCCTACTGGTCAACTTTGAGACAATTTAAGCATAAAAAGAAAGACAGTAACAGGTTATAATTCATTGAATAAATAGAAATCCATGAACACACAACTGATGTAGATGGATGGATAGATGCATGGATGAACAGATAGGTACACAGATACAAAGATGACAGGACTTCTGATGAGGAATGGGATATTTACATAGTCTAAAATTACCTGTCAGCAACTGCTGATTAGTTACAAAGAGAAAACAAATATTTTTTCAATGGAGATGACTGGCAGATGCTTTTTAATCAAGTATTGCAGGTAACTATACAAAAATTAAGACAAATTAGTATTATATTCCATTATTAGATGCCATGAGATAAACAAAGAATCATTTCAGTGATAATCCTAATAAATATCATAATTTAAACCAGCTTCTGCTGAAATAATAGGCAAACTCAGATTGAGAGGCATTTACTAAAATCACTGGCTGGTCATCTTCAAAACTATTCAGGTCAGGAAAAACAAATTAGCCTGAGATACAGTTTCTGATTAAGGCAGACTAAAGGGACTTGGAGATATTTTATATGTTACATTTGTATATATACACACATATATACACACACACACATATATATATATATATAATTTACATTATGTATTTTATATTAGAAAGAGATTTGTTGATTTTAAGGAATTTGCAGATGACTTGGGGGTTCTACACTCTGAAATATGTAGAGAAGCCTGGAAGTCTTGCAATTCAAGCAAGGTTTCTATGTTATGGTCCTGTGGTTCTGAGACCAAATTACCTCTTCTTCTGGGAAACTTGCATTTTTCCTTTAAGGCCTTTCAGCTGATTGAATGAAGTCCACCCACATTACCCAGGCTAATCTCCATTACTTAAAGTCAGCTGATGGTAAATATTAATCACGTGCATAAAATACCTTCATAGCAACATTTAGATTAGTGGTTGACCCAACAACGGGGCACCACAGATTAGCCAAGATGACCGTGAAATTAACCATCCTACCTACGGATGCTCATCTCCTGATTTTGATTAAAGTTTTGTGGTTCTGTTTTGTTTTTGTTTTTGTTTTGTAGGAGAATGTCTTCATTTGCTTGGAAATACACACAGAAATATTTGAGAGTGGTGGGCACCACGCCAGCATCCAACTCACACCTGCTTCAGAAAGAAAAAGAACTTTGCTGTGCTTGCACATATTCTGTAAGTTTGATATTATCTCAAAAGAAAAAATTAGATAAATAAAACAATCAATGTGCATGTGTACGTGTTCAATTACAAGTATACTTTACATACTGAGAAATATATAATTTTTCAAGGCAATTCTGAGGGGGTCAGTTTATGGGGAGGTCTACTCTGTGGAGTAGAATGATAACATCTATAAAGAGCTGGGGTTGGGGTGCCTGGGTGGCTCAGTTGTTAAGCATTCAACTCTTGATTTCAGTTCAGATCATGATGGGTTCAAGCCCCACATTGGGCTCCCAGCCTTCTTGGAAATCTGTCTCTCCCTCTCTCTGCCACTCCCCTGCTCATGCGCACTCACTCTTGCTCTCTCATTCTTTCTCAAAATAAATAAATATACATTTAAAAAGATAGCGACCAAAAAAAAAAAAAAAGAATTGGGGTCCATATAGTCAGGATATTTAGCTCTGCTAAATATAAGGATTTTCTGAGAAGAATAAAACTTAAGACTAGAGGATGAGCATTCTCTACAGCTGGGACTTTAAAAGTGGTTTGTTCTAGAGTCCATCACAGAACAATGCTAACTTTGCCTGGGGTGCTAGCTCCTCCCCTGGTAGTGAATGAGATCACAGGCTGTCCCATAGGTCATCTGTTCATTCTCAGTTAGTATAAATGTTTCTTGGGGCGCCTGGGTGGCTCAGTCTGTTAAGCATCAGACTTCAGCTCAGGTCATGATCTCAGGGTTCGTGGGTTCGATCCCCACATTGAGCTCTGTGCTGACAGCTAGCTCAGAGCCTGGAGCCTGTCTTCAGATTCTGTATCTCCCTCTCTCTCTGACCCTCCCCTGCTTGCTCTGTCTTTCAAAAAGAAAAATTAAATGTTTCCCAGTTGCTTTAGTCATTGACAACCTCAGATCTGTGATCAGTATGTCAGGTGTAGGGCCATAAAAGAATTCTTTTTTCTTTTCTTTTCTTTTCTTTTCTTTTCTTTCCTTTTCTTTCCTTTCCTTTTCTTTTCTTTTCTTTTCTTTTCTTTTTTTTCAGTGTTTTATTTATTTGTAAGAGAGAGAGAGAGAGTGAGAGAGAGAGAGAGAGGAAGGTGAGCATGTCCTTCTTCTCTCAATGGAAAAGGGGTAAAGAAAGTGCTAGGACACTCTAACAATGTTTTCTAAGGACATTCTCTCACCAGCTTCAATGTCTGAGCATTATACTTGGATACTTTCAAATTGTTGAGTAGATGAGGGGTCAATTATTTAAAAGGGAGTTTTAAGCTACCCCATCAGAGGTGGTAATAACTTCTGTATGCACAATATTCTTGTTTTCCAACTCTTTCATGTGGTTCCCTCTCTCCATACCTTTCCACCCACAATAGGATTGTCCCTTGAGTTTCTCT
>PISW01009044.1:0-65690 GCA_004023785.1 Mungos mungo
GAGGGCCTCCCTTGTTTGACAACGTGGGTGGACCTCCCGGGTATTATGCTACGTGAAGTGAGTCAGAGAAAGACGGATATCATATGATTTCACTCTTACGTGGAATCTAAGAAACAAAACCCTCAGGGCACCTGACCGGCTTGTCACTGGAGCCCGTGACCCTCGATCTCGGGGCTGTGGGTTCGGGCCTCACGTTAGGTGTAGAAATTACTTAAAAATAAAATCTTCTTTAAAGAAGAACAGTAATAAATAATGAATAACTCTTAAATACAGAGGACAGACTGGTGGTCACCAGAGGGAAGTGGGGGGGGATGGGTGAAGTAGATGAATAAATAACTCACAAGGGCTCCTGGGTGGCTCATCGGTTAAGCGTCTGACTTGATTTTGGCTCCGGGCATGATCTCACAGTCCTTGAGCTTGAGCCCCGTATCGGGCTCTGCACTGACAGCCCAAAGCCTGCTGGGATTCTCTCCTCCCTCTCTCACTGTTAAAATAAACAAGTAAACTTTAAATGAATAAGTCACAGAGATGAAAAGTACAACATGGGAAACAGGGTTGTTTTTGATGTTTTGTTGTTTGTTTTTGACATGAGAGAGACAGAGCGTGAGCAGGGGAGGGGCAGAGAGAGAGGGAGACACAGGATCCGAAGCAGCTCCAGGCTCCCGGCTCTCAGCACAGAGCCCGCTGTGGGGCTCAAACTCACAAACCACGAGATCCTGAGAAGGTGACCTGAGCCAAAGTCGGCCGCTTAACTGACTGAGCCCCCAGCACCCCAGGGAACGTAGTTTTTAAAACCAGGCCGTGTTTCAACATTGTGAAGCGCGACGTGTTTGCAGCTCTGTTGTGAAACTCCAGGGCGTTCTGTCAAGTTTCGTCACCACACTTCACACTTGCTGGTGGTTTGCTTCCTGGTTTGGGTTCCATGTGGACGAATGTCAGTGCCAGGCACCGTGCCCTGGCCTGAGGTTGGATGCCCAGCGTGGAGCTGGGGCGAGCTGGGGGGAGGGGGGCCCGTGGGGGCGGCCCGCGGGCCGCCCGCAGTCTTGTCTGCCCGCTCGGTCTTCACAGGGGCTGACGGCCTGGCAAGAAGCAGGGTAGGGGCTTCTCATCATAAAGCTCCCGTCCTCCGTTAGGACTGCAGGGAGGGGTGAGGCCGCTCAGGCTTTGAGAGCACCTGCCCGACGCCAAAAGTTGTAAACAAAAGTGCCGACTCTTTCTCAGCGCGTTGACTACAGGTGAACTTTTCTCAGAAAGATACATTTTGAACTTGAGTCCTCGGGCATCTCAAGTGCTAGTTGTTGTCGATGAATGTTGGCTGACCCCGTCCTGAGAAAGGCCACTAGGCCGGGGCCGTCGTGAATGTTAGGGCGGGGGTGTCACAGGGGTCTTGGCGGCACCTGCCTCTGGAGTCTCCCGGAGGTCACGTGTTCGCAGACCTAAGGTGTGAGCGAGCGGGGACGTCAGACTGCGCCTGGCCCACGTCTTGAGGGTGGACAGGCCTCCCCCATGCCTCCCGTCCCCGCCATCGCCATTCGCCACGCGAGCCGCGGGGCCGGGGCGCCTGGCCGGTGCGGTCTGGGTGCTGTCCCTTGCCGGGTGCTCCTGGTGGCCTGAGGGACAGGAAACCCCCGGGCCTGTTCTCCTGTAAACTGCTCTGTTCTCCTTTCATTTCTGTATAATCCTGCAGGCTTATAGTCAGTCAGCACCTCACTGCAAATTCTCAATTTTGGAAGTGAAAGTGGAATCATGAAATAAAATAATTCATTTTCCTGAAACATTATTAATCAGCCCTTTTTGTTTTCCAGTAAGCCCCATAATTATCGATGTGTTTTCGTGCCCATTAAAATGTATATGGCTCAGTCCTTGGTTCACAAAGCTGAGCCCTCATTGTGCAGGGCAGAGTAAGATGCGCAGAGAGACCGTGGGCGCCAAGGATCCGGCATTAGAGCACTTGAGAGAGAAACAGGCAGGCCAGACGGGCCCCTGCGGGGCAGCGTGGCGAGGGGTGGCGGATGGGAAGGGTCTCAGCCTGGCAGGGCCTCGCAAACAGGGAGCGGTGTGAGTGGGGGGGGTGGGGGGACCGCATGCAGCCCGATGCGCTGACACTGCAGACCCACGGTGGGTCCTAGTGACCCTCTCCTCCGAGCGGGAGCGGGTCCACCGGGCGAAGGCCTGGACGCACCAGGCTGAGAACAGCGGACCGCTCTCTCGCCGGCTGTGCTGAGTCGTGGCAAACAGGATGCAAGTTTCATTTTAGGAAGACTGATCTAAAGAGAGTTTTCAGGATACATGAAATCAGAGCCTAGAAGATGAGGCTGGTTAGGAAGCAGGTGTGGAGGGAGCGCCTGAGCTCGGGGAGCAGGGGGAGCGCAGAAGAGCCCGAGGAGGGGGGGTCTGCAGCTCAGGGGAGGGTCAAGGGGACCGTGGGCAGTCCGAGAAAGTAGGCCGACAGGCCAGACGCAGAAGGTTCCAGCTGGTCCGCAGGGCGGAGCGGACGTGAGCGGGGTGGGTGCCGGAGGACACAGTTGTGGTGCCCAAGTGGCTCAAAGAGACAAGACTGCAGCTTATTACAGATTGGGATTGATTGGAGTGTAAGAACCTTGGTTGGAAGGAGAGGGAGCCGAGCAAATGATGCTCTTCCTGTGGAGGGAGGGACTGGCTCAAACGGGGCAGCGGGGCAGGGGCCCCCGAAGGAGCCCCGAGGGGGAGGTCTGCGAGGAGGGGCCTCGGGTGCGAGGATGCCTCTGCCCTGGCAGGACCCGGGCGGCCAGGGCGGGTGTGGGGAGCCTCTCTCGTTTGCTTCACTGACTCAAGGGAGCAAGTGGTCCTTAACTGAGGTTGGGATGGGCCAGCGCCAGTGACCAAAGGCTGACCAGCATGGAGACCTGGAATGGCCTGGGACTTTTTAAAATTAAAAGGAAAAGGCCGAGGACTCTGTTGCCAGCAGCGAGAGGTGACTGGAGTCCCTTTGTCAGTGCGGGTGGGACGGAGCCGGCGGCCTGGAGCCCTCCGAGGGTGGGAGCTCAGCGCGCCGCCTGGCTCTCCGCCAGCTCAGGGAGCCCTTCTGTGCAGAGGTGCACCTGCCCGGGCCTGAGGCCCCGCTGCGCGCCATGCTCCCCGCCACCCCCACGGTGCTCCCTGCCCTTGGCACAGTCCCTGCGGCCGGCCACAGGGGCCACCTTAGCAGGTGTGACCGCGCGCGCGCACACACACACACACACACACACACACGGGTTGCCGGCCCCGCCCCCCACTCCGTGCTCGTGGGCCCCGCCCTGGGGGAGACCAAATGCCAGTCCGCTCACTGCCACGTCTCTTGCAGTCCGAACCAGGTCGCAGAGAAGGTGGCCTCCAGGATCGCCGAGGGCTTCAGCGACACGGCCCTCATCATGGTGAGTCCCTCCGGGCGCTGTCCTGCTGCTGGGTGCCGGCCCGGCTGCTGAGCGGTCTCTTGCTGGTGCGGAGCTTTCTCGTGGGAGTGGCCTCTCTGCAGAGGCTCCATCAGACCCGGGCCACCCCTGTGGCCTCCTCCCAGCTGCGGACTAGAGGGCGCAGGGCGCATGCCACTGGGGACACCACACACGCCACGCCCCAGAAGGGCGCAGCCGCCCGTTTGGTGGTTCTCAAAGTGGGGTTCTGTGCCAGCAGCATCAGCACGCCCTGGGGACTTGTCAGAAATGCAGAATCTCGGGACCCAGCAGCTGCTTTAATAAGCTTCTAGATGATTCTGATGCACACTCAAGTGTGAGAGCCATTGAATCAGAGCAGCCGACGGCCCAGAGGGAAGGAAGAAGTCAGGCAGACGTGGCGAACATCAAAGTCAGTTCAGACAGACTTCTAACGGGGCGGGGAGAGGTCCCGGTCAGAGCGCTGGGCAGCGCCGAGCGTCCACCGTGCGCAGCGCGCGGTGACCTGGGCCCGCGCTCGAGGTGCCGTCCTCTGCATCGGGTCTGTGGTGTCCACGCCGGGGCTCCGGCTGCTGCTCTGAGCCACTAGGCGACAGGACTTCCAGAAAGTACCGGCCGCCGCCCTCTGTCCGCTCTGTTCACGAGCACGTCCCTTGTCTCGTGCGCAGGTGGACAACACCAAGTTCACGGTGGACTGCGTGGTGCCTGCGGTCCATGTGTACGAGCAGCACGACAGCAGGTGGCGGTGCCGAGACCCGCACTCGTGAGTGCCGCGCCCCGGGGGGCCCGTTTGCCACGGGGGCGCCCAGACCTCGCCCAGAAAACACGCCTGCTCCATGGCTCCCGAGAGAGCCTGCGGGTTACTCGGGGTCCCCTGCCCCGCCCCCAGGGCCCCTCTTTCGGGAGTTACTTTGGTTATGTGTAATCACTCCCGAAGCGTCTGGGTGCCCCTCCAGCCGCTTCGGAATTCCACCGGGCGGGGGGCTCCTTGGTTTCTTCGCCACGGCCCCTGCCCTGTGCACACCCGTGTCAGACCTGCGTGTGTGCCCACACCCATGAACGTCTTCCCTTCTGCCGCCGTGTGCGCGGCCGGGTCTCTGTTTGCTCCGGGGGAGGCCGCCCGTCTCCCCGAGCGCCTGACCTCCCCTGTCTCGCCTCGTAGGGATTACTGTGAAGACTGGCCGGAGGCCCAGCGCATCTCCGCGTCTCTCCTGGACAGCCGGTCGTACGAGACCCTCGTGGACTTCGACAACCACCTGGACGACATCCGGAATGACTGGACGAACCCGGAGATCAACAAAGCCGTCCTGCACCTGTGCTAGGGCCTCTGCCCCGCACCCGAGGACAGAGCTGTTTTTAAATGTGAATGAGATCTGTCCTAGAGCCCGCGCGGAGAGCTGACCGTTTCAGAGGTGGCAAGTGTCCTGACGGGACAGGACGGCCATCAGCCGGCTTCTCGACGCAGAGCTGCCGGGCGGGCACGGGCTGTCCCGGCGGAGTCCTTCCCGATGCCCCACGTCGGGGCTGTCTCTGCTTGTCCAAGGTTGTTCTGTTAATTAAACAGTTTTAACCTTTTATAATCTGGAGAGAATACTTCTTACGGCTCACGAACTAACTCCCTTTAGAAGAAAAATAGAAAAAACCCAGATCTTGTACTTGAGTGTTTGCGGCTTTTCATCCCGTTTGGGTTCGTGTCGTGTCTCGGGATCGGGCGTGTGGCGCGCTGGTGTCGCGTGGGCACCGTCGGGCGCAGTGGGGACGGTGCCACTGTTGTCTGAGAAGCCGTCGTGAGGGGCGGGAGCAGCCAGAACGCTCCGGAGGCTCTGGGACCGACGGAGGGAGGAGGGAGCCGAGCTGAGACGGTCTTTGAAAGGCAGAGAGAGATCAGCCCCGGCTCCTGACTCACGTGCGCCATTACCCGAACGGCTCCAGCCTGTCCTTCAAGAACTGTTTCTTTTGGGTTTGAAGCAACGAAAGCAAAACAGCACTTGGACTCCCGCGTGTCGCAGGGCGCCGTGTGCAGGCTCTGGGGTGCAGTCCGGGGGTCGGGGGGCTTACGGTACCGCCGCCCTATTTCTCTCCTGTGGGAGTCGTCTTCTCTGCCCCTTCTTCAGACACCCGTGCCCCTTGCCTGCTGGAGCCGCCATCCTGACCCGAGGACGGGGCGGGGGGAGGGTGACGGGTCGCAGGGCAGCAAGCAGGTTCCCTGTGAGCCTGTGTTTGTTCCAAGAAGGGAGAAGGCCCATCTTCAGCATTTACCACCAAGGAAAGCTCTTTTCCTGGGATTGAAACCAGCACGTGCTCCCTGCGGCCCAAGGTCAAGGGGAGCTGGCGGAGCTGGGGGAGTGAAGGTGTGGCCCAGGCCAGAGTCGCGGCCTTTTAAAGACCGACTTGTTTTACCTCCTTTTCAGCTCTCTGTGGGGTCCTCGTGCTGGTTTTCCCACCAGCTGCCCGGGAAGGCTGCGCCCCCTCCGGTTCGGATTTCGGCACCAGATTCCCCCGTGGCTGAGGGTTTCAGAAGGAAGCATGTTGAATATTCCAAAAGGAAGAATGTACATTAAAAAAACAGACACGAATGTCCCAAGTGCACACACTCCTACATCCTTGTAAAAACAGCGGAAGCCTGTGCTGGGCTCCCCCACCTCACCTCCGAGCCCTGTGGTGCCCCCCCATCCCCCCCCCGCCAGGATAGAAGTGAAGCGCTGCCGGTAGCCGCGCATTTGTGTTCCCTCCACTTTTTTGTAGAAAAGATTCCCAGGGTTGACCCGATGCATATTCGTGTACAGAAAAGCTCATGTCCATCAAAACTTCCTTAAAACCAAAGGGATCTGAAGGCGGGCGGGGGGTTTGTGTAGAGCTGTGCCCCCAGAGCCAGCCAGGCGCCCACAGTCACTCTGGTGGACATTGTGGTCTCTGCCATAGCGCCCACCCAGGACAAAGTATTAACGGATGAAATGTTTGCCTTTCTAACCAAGGTCGCCTTAAGAACCGAGGACAGCGAACGTGGAGAAGTCGGCAGGAACTTACAGAAGCAGCGTGCTTGCTAGCCAGAAATCAGTCTTGCTCATTCCAACTGAACTAGGTGGATGTCAATGGAAAACGACTTAGAAATCTTGAGCAGTTTAAATTGTTTCATTTAAATTTTTTTATGTATGTTTATTTTTGAGAGAGAAACAGCACAAGCAGGGGAGGGCAGAGAGAGAGGGAGAGACAGGGTCCGAAGCAGCTCCAGGCTCCGAGCTGTCCCCACAGAGCCGGACTCGGGGCTCGAACTCACGAATCACAAGATCATGACTTGACCTGAGGTCGGCCACTTAACCGACTGAGCCACCCAGGCGCCCCGCAGGTTAAATTTTCAAGTCCGTTTTCCTGGAGTCTGGTATTTTTAAGCCTCCTTGGTGTAAAAAGTCCCTGTGGGATTAGTTTGGTCGAACAGCTTCTTTTTCTGACGTGCTTGGAAGACGTGTCGTTCCTGCACATGATGATTCAGCTACGAAAGAGAAATGCTTCCCCAACCGCCCCTCTTTGGTTTTGTATCTTAACAGTAGGTCGGCAGGTCGGCTTCGAGAACTTCACAGCTGCCCGGGGCTCGCACTGGCGGATTTCAGGGCTCCTGAGCGAACCCGGTCTCAGCAGGAAGTTGGAAGTCCCTTGGTTTTTTTTTTCTTTTTTAAAACATTGCACACACAACGCATGAAATGTGTGCTTAGCATTTGAGCCACGGAACAGACTGGTGGCTGTTTGAACAGCCTCCGGCCCTGACCCAGGACGATAGAGCAGGGCCGGTGCCTCACACTTCCTCTGCCTTTAATTTCTTTTTTTAATGTTTATTTACTTTTGAGAGAGACAGCGTGAGCGGAGGAAGCCAGGAAGAAAGGGAGACACAGAATCCGAAGCAGGTTCCAGGCTCCGGGCTGTCAGCACAGAGCCCGATGGGGGGCTTGAACCCATAAACTTTGAGGTCGCAACCTGAGCTGAAGTCAGACACTTAACTGACCGAGCCCCCAGGCGCCCCGAATCTTTAATTCTCAGCGTTTGGGCTCCGGGCTGTCCTCTGCTTCTCCTGCCCAGGAGGTCCCTTCATCGTGAGACTCCGGTGTCCCAGGAGCCCCTCCCTGGTCCCCACGTATTAACACGTATGCCCACAGGGACCGGCTGCAGATCAGCTCAAACAAACAAGTCACCTGAAATCTCACCGTTGGCTGATACCCTTCTAAGTACTTCTCCTACGTGTCAGAGCCCTGTACTTTTGAATTCTGAAGTCTTAGATTTAACCTTATTGAAAGACACGTGCCATGAGCCACCTTTATAAGACTGTCACTCGTGTTTCCTGGACGCCTGTATTTCCGAACCGTTACGTTGCCCACTTACATCCACCTCCCTGATCCCTGGGGCCCCGTCTCGGGCATCGCTGGCAAGGGTTTTGTTTTACTTTAATGAACTGTGTTTGTACAACATACACAGAAAAGAGTACAAGTCACGAATATCTAAGTCCGCGCGTTTTCACAAAGCGAACAGAGTGGACAGGCTCCCGGGACCACCGCCAAGCTCAACACAGACTCTCAGCGCGTCCCTGGCACCGAGAGCCCCTCACGGCCACACCGTGGACTAGGGCCGCCCGGCGCGCGAGCTCCTCAGAAATGCGGGTTTGCAGGACGTGTCCTGATCCTGCGCGACGTTCCTTCACCGCCTTGCGTGTCGCGGCTTCTCACTTCCCCGCTGCGGCGGGTCGCCGTCACTGCTGATGGACATCCGGGTCACTCCTGGGTCTGGCCGATAGGGACGCGGCTGCGGCCGCCCCCCCCCCCGATGGGCGTGTCCGGGCACGAGGGCACACCCCGCCCGCTGTGGGAGAGGCCCCGCACCCCGGCCCTGGGTGTCGGCCGTCTTTAGCCTCGGACGTGGTGTTGGTGGCGTGTGGGGTCAGCTCATGGATTTCTGTCTCTGTTCCTGCGATGACACAGCTTCCAGAAAGTAACAGAAGAATATACTCATGACCTGGGCTCCGCAAAGATTCTCTTTTTAATGTTTTATTATTGAGACAGAGAAATGGACCACAAGCAGGGGAGGGGCAGAGAGAGAGGGAGACACAGAATCCGAAGCAGCTCCAGGCTCCGAGCTGTCAGCACAGAGCCCTACGCGGGGCTCGAACCCATGGACTGTGAGATCATGACCTGAGCCGAAGTCAGATGCCCAACTGACTGAGCCCCCCGGGCGCCCCTGGAGACTCTGCTTTAACGCCTGGTCCAGGCAAACAGGGAGCAGCAGTCCCTGGTGTGAGGACGGGGTGGGGGGGGGGGCTGGGTTTCTCCCAGCCTAGCACTCCTCCGCCTTTCCTGAGTGGAATTGTTCTCTTAATCGCCCATAATGCCTGGAATTTACTCAGCACCTGCCTTCTGAGGAGTTCAAAGTCATCTGCAGATCCTGCTGATAAAATGGCTGCCCCCCGGTCCAGCTTCTCTGCTAAATTACTTCTGTGCCAGGAGGTCGTTTTCAAAACGGCTTCTCCACAGTCCCGGAGACCTGGGGCGCCTTTATGAGCCGGCTCTGTGCCGGCTGGAGCCCCGGGAGGAAGGCGCCATTCATCCAGGCTTCACAGGATTACCCGGGAGGGTCGGCGTTCTCCAGGGTAACGACCGGAGTGCGGCCGTCCGGGTGGCCCGGTGCACCTGCCGACGCTGCTGCAGCTGGGCCACCGCTCACACCTGGGCAGGGGGGCCTGGGGCCGGGCTGGTCCAGGCGAGTGGGGAGGCTGGAAGCAGAGACGAGGGGCGGGGGTGTTTGGCTGTGGGGCCGGCACAGCAGGGCAGGTGGGGAGAAGCCCAGGACCCAAAGGAAGTTAGGACCCACCTGCGTCGTTTCCCGTTCGCGGCAAGGGGTCCCTTGGCTCCCTCCCCACCGTGCAGACCAGCCGGTGCAGTCAGGGCCTCGGGCACCCTTCTGGGGCCAGCAGGGGCTGAGTTCGTAGGCAAGAGCCTCCCTCTGGGGGAGCTGGAAGCCGTGGGCGGAGAGATGCGTCCTGGGGGAGGCCCAACCGGGCAGTCAGAGAGAGGGACTGGGCCAGGACCAGGGTGGCCCCGAGGGACCCGCCCCAGGAGTTTGGGTGGGGGTGAGGAGCAGGGCATGGGGCCGGAGGAGGCCTGGGCGGGAGCCCTCAGGCACGGGGCTCCACCTGGGGGCCAGGGCTCAGCTGAGTGTCTGGCATGTCAGTGTCCATTCGCACCCCTGAGGCCTCTTGGAGGAAGTGTGGGAGCTGCCTGTGCAGTGGGGTGGGCAAGGGGAGGAATGTTCCAGAGACTCGGGATGATAGGGAAACGTTCGTTTGTGCACATTCCCTCTGTGCTGATGACCAGGAAGCTCCCAGGGTCTCCCCCCTCACCCCGCCTGCCCCGACCTTGCCCAGTACCTCCCGGAAACACCAGCAGCTGCTCCCGCCCCCTGACCCTCCCAGGGGAGGCCAGACCCCCTCCGAGCCCCCGGAAACACGCCGCAGGGAAGAGGCCTGGGAAAGACCTCTGACCAGCTCCCCCCGCGCCGCCTGGCTCTCTGTCTTACAATCCTTGGGTTAACTTGGGTGCGAGACTGAGGGTCACTGGCTAAGCCTGGAGCTGAATAGATCTTGTCACGTAGGGTCCTTGGTCCCCGGCGCCATCAGCCAGGGCCGGACCTGCCCAGCACCCCGGACGCTCGGGCCACCGCTCTGGCTTGCTGAGTCACTGGGGAAGGAGTGCCACAGGCTGACAGACACATCATGGTGCGCCTCCACGACCCGCCACCCCTGCCCCTCCCAGGCCTGGGGACTGAGTTCCTGGTGACACACTTAGCTTTCCTTCGGCAGGAGTTTCCACCGCCCGGGGCAGGCAAAGACCTCCCCAGTCCGCGGCCACAGGGCCTTTGCTGGGGACCTGCCCCACCCCGCCCTCGACAGGCCTGGCCACCCAGCAACCCAGGCTCTGACAGGATACGAAAGCCCCAAACGCAGGGCCGCCTTCCTGCGCCTGTGGTAGGAAGTACATGGTCACCCTTAGCAAGCGGAGCCAGGGTGGGCCCGGCCTCAGCAGCGGCTGCCGGCGGGCCCCGGGGACGGGGACTCAGCAGGTGCCAGCTGACATGCGAGGGCTCAGGGGCTGAGGTCACGTCAGGCAGTACTCCAGGGATGGCGCTGGGGACGTCTAGGTGCTTTGACACGCGTGGACCCCACAGAATTCCAGAAGTCCGGACCGGCCTGGAAAACCTCCCCATGGCCATTCTCCTCCCGCATCAGAGGTGCCTTGGGCTCCCTCACTCACCCCGGGGGCCTTGGGTTCAACTGCCTCAGCCCCTGTCCCCTAGATGGGCTCTGCTGTGACGAATGCTGCCCGAGGTGGCCACGGGAGGGGGGCGGATGGAATGAGCAGAGGCCGAGCTCCGCCATCAGCAGCGTCTACACCCGCCCACTGCGCCACCCAGCACATCGGAATTGCGGGGCAAAGAACTGGGAAGGGAAGGTCACAGAGCTGCCCCACAGCAGTGACGGGCACGCCCTCAGGGCCTGAGTCACGGGGCCCCCAACACCAGGCCTCCTGTGGGGAGCAGAGCCCTGCGTCCGCCCCTCTCCAGCCCCGACTGCCTCTGGCTCCGCGGTCTGTCCATGTGGCCGTGGGGTCCGGCCGGGTGGCCCAGCAGGCCGGCACCCCCCTGGGGCTTTAATCCAGGAACGCTCTTTCCTCCCCCGGCTCCGAGCCTCGCAGCGACGTCCTCTTCCTACTCCCAAGTCTCCGAAGCTAAGTGGCGGCCTGGGGACCCTGCTGGGGATGGAGGCCCACCTTCCCAGAACCGGCGCGGCGGCTGGGCGCAGGTGGGCCTCACAGGCCTGGACGAGCGTCCTTGGCTTGGCCTTGGCCAGGGCTGACTCGCTTCTTACCAGCTTACTGGAAATCCCTGCAGCCTTGGCCAGGCGGGTCTTATGACCAGACACAGCCTTTGGCCACATGGAAGGTCCTGTGGCGCTGCCCACAGCGCATCCTCGGCCGGTTGTCCGCCCTCGGCCCTGGCCCGCATCAGGTCGAAGCCCCCAGGCCAGGGTCAGCCTTGCTCTCTCGCCCCGGCACTGCCTGTCGGCGTCTCATGCGGGCGTCCTCGGAGCACCGCACCCCGCCCTCCCCACGTGAGGGGAGCCGGCGAGTCATCGGGTCGATACCCAATGTGGTGACCCCAGGACTCGGGGACTCGCTGGGTCTGGAGGCAGCTCACTGCCCGGTTCCAATCGCCAGACGTCTCCCCTTCTGTGACGCGTGAACTGTGTCTGGAACGTCCCCTCCTGACCCCAGCGGCAGCCCCCAGGGCCCCCCTTCCAGGACGGTCCTCCACCTCCTTCCCCACTTCGAGGTTCTGATTCCCTGCCCCTCGCGGATTCTGCCTCCAGTCTGTCCGGTCCTCCATCCGCGGGGCCGGGAACTGGGGACGTGAGCCAGGGATTAAGCTCACAGAGTAAGCTTCCGAAAGTCACGGGGGCCATCGGAAGGCCTCGGCTTAGAGATAATTTCCCTTCTCGGCAAAGGCCAGGCATTTAGTCCAAATGGGCAGAGTCGGGCGAGGGCCAGGCCAGCAGGGACGCAGCCACAGCCCAGATGGCCATCCCAGAGGCGCGAGCGCCCGTCCCCAGCCTGAGACGCAAGACGGCCACTGACCTCTTCTCCTAGAGGTAAGGGGGCTTCGGGGGGGGGGGCAGGGGCGTCCGCCAGGGCCTTGGAGGGAAGAGCGGCCATGTCCCTCGGTCCCACCTCTAGACCTTTCCCAGGTTCGGGAGGAGCCCTCTCTGCCCTCCATGCAATTTCTCTGAGAGTGTGACACCACCTCCTGGGAGCCCGCGGGATGCCCCACACTCTTCTGGACATCTGCTTGCGAACGTTTAAACCTGGGCTGTTACTGTCTTGTAGTAGAAGCAGATAAACTCCTGGTGGGCGGGGATTTAACCTAAAGATGAGAGACAGCTGTGCCAGAGAAAGAAGTGGCACCACCCTGGGACTCGTTCCAATTTAAATGAGACGTTGGAATTAAATGGGACGTCAAAGAGAAGTCCACTTTCTTCTCGCTGCTGGCTGGCAGCGCCCCGGGGAGGGGCCCCCTGCCCTCCCCAGATGAGGCAGCCAGGCCTTCCCGGGAAGTGAGGGGGAACCTTGAACGTGGATCTAGGGACTCAGAACGCCCTTCCGTGTGGACCCCTGTCCTGGTGAATATTTTCACAGCTGGGAGACAAAGCCGGGGCTACTGACCCGCCTCGATCTCGGCCGCATTGAACTCGCTGTTAACTTGCTGCACGCCTTTGAACTTGTGTGCTGGCGCGGGGGTGGGGGGAGAGTCGGCAGGTGGCTCTCTGGCCCCCCGCGGGCTTGTCCGTGCAGGGGGAGCTCTGCAGCCAGAGCGGGCACCACCTGCCTCTCCGGGGGTCAGCGGGGCCCCAGGTGGCCACCTGTGCGCTGGAGAAAAATGGTTTCAATCTCCGGAAAAGGAGAGTGAGCCAGCTCTGAGCACCGGCCGCGTGCGCCCGTCTGGCCGGCTGAGCTCAGACCCCGGTCGCGCTGGGCAACCCCCTGCCTCGGGGTCCTCATCCGTGAAGTGTCCTCGTCGTCATTCGGCCGGTTCGTTGGTGCCGGGCCCTCAGCAAATATTCCCGGCTGCGAGCGATTCGGGGCCCCATGAACAATGCCACCTCTGGCTCCACGTCGGCTGGTGACATGGGCGCCGTCACCCCATCTTGGAGGGGGACAGAGCGGCAGGTGGATCGGGGGCCTTCGAAAGCCCGTTCTTCAGTTCTGCATTCGGAGGGGCTTTCGTGCTTCGTGACGGAGCATCTCCGGTGCGGGAGGTCAGAGAGCAGCTCCCCGCGGGCTCCTGCGCCTTCCACGCGGGCCCCCCGCCGGAGCGGCTGACTCTGCTCAGAGCGAAGAGGTTGAGCTAAGACGGCCTCTGTCTTCCTCTCCCTCCCCGCCTCTGTCTCCCCCTTCCCGGAGTCAGGCGCTCACCTGAGGCGGCCGCGTGCCTCCCGCCAGCGGACAGCGTCGCGGGGTGTGTGTTCTCTGCCGCTTGGTCTCTTTTCCAAAGCGCTGTGATCGACGGCACACCGTCCTTGCGTTTCCTACTCCGTGTGCCTCTGAGCGCTTCCCGTGTGGACGCCCACCGCTCGGGGTCTTGCCCCTCGGCCGCCGCGCAACCTTCCGTCGAACGAACAGGTCACCGTCATACGCCCCCGCGTGTCCCTTCAGTCTTCTGACAAACAGCCGTTCCTGGCGCGGTTTGACGGGGATGCTGAGCGAGCAGCCCGCCCCCCCTGCCCCCACCCCCGCTGGTGCGCGCTGGTGCGGGTGTCCCAGGTCGCAGACCCCTCCCTGGAGCCGCTGGGCGGCCGGGGACGAGCCTCCCTCCACGGCAGGAGCAGGGAAGGTCCTCAGCGCCGCGGCCGGAGCCAGCGCCTCTTGTCAGCCGGGTGGGCGAGCAGTGGTGTCTCCTCGGGGCTCAGTCGCTAAGTGGGGGCCGGCACCTGCAGCGCGCCAGGGGCCGCGTGCCACCAGGGAGCGACAAAGCAAGGACCCCGTCTCCTGAGCCCACGCAGGAGCCTCCGGGCAGGGCCTCTCTGCTCTAATTAGCACTTCCCGCTCGGATCTTAGTGGGCTGTTTACATGCCTGCCCCCACCCCCACCCCCCCGCCGGGCAGCGACCCCTCCAGGGAAAGTGCGGGTTCCCGGGTTTGGGGTCCGCCCCTGTGCCCCCCCGCCCGGCAGCTGGCAGCCACGTGTGGCTCCCGAGGGCCTGAGATGCGGCTGTTCTGAACGGAGAGGGGCTCTGCGTGTATCTGGGGGTAAAATGCGCGCCGGCTGTGGGAGACGTGGTACCGAGAATATAAACTGTCTCATTAATAACTTTTATCTTGATTATTACGTGTTGAAACTACTGTGTTGGGGTAAATCGGGTTCAACAAAAAAGGCCACTACAGTGTACTTTGCCGGGCTCTTTTTACTTCTTTTAACAAGGCTGCTAGGAAATCTGTAAATGGGGCAGGGGGAGGGTGCGATGTAGCCTTACTCTCTGCCCCACCCCACCCCCTGGTGCCTTCAGGGGGGCCGGCGCCCAGGGAGTGTTTGAGGAATGAGTGGGTGAAGTCAGACACTTGAGACCAAGACATCCTCAGTGTCCCCAGGCCCCCGGCCCCGCCCCCGGCACCTGTGCAGAGCCAGAGAGCTGGGACACCCTTGCCCCCCTGCCCCCGGGGACTGAGGGGTGGGCCCCAGAGACCGGCTGCCTGGGAGAGAAGACTGGGCTCTGTGGGCCGGACTCCCCCGGCCCCGTGCCAGGGCCCCCCTCCACGGGCCGGACTCCCCTCCGCCCCCCACGCCAGGGCCCCCCCGGAAAGCCCACGCCGACCACAGAAACGATGTCCTACAGGACAGCTCAGGCCCCCTCGGGCGAGCACCCTCGTTCCCCTCCCGGCCGGGCAGTGTGACCCCCCCCACCCTGCCGGCGCTGTCCCTAGGCCCACGGGAGGCCAGGCGCACACCGTGGAGGCTGTGAGCCAGCCGCCATGCCTGCCCAAGGCGTCGGGGAAGAAGGACGCCACAGCTCGGCTCGGCCCCTGGCGCAGTGCCCGGGCCCCGCACCGCGCGGGGCCGCCGTGATGCCCTGGCAAAGGTTAACCTCGACGCTGCCTGCGGAGCGGCCATGCCGGCGGAGCCTGAACACAGCCGTAGGCTGGCAGCTCGGGGCGCCCCGCAGAGTTACCCCCAAGCAGCGGGGAGCCTGGTCCTAAGGGTCGGGGGGCCCCCTCTCCTTCCAAAGGTGTGCGGAGAGCTCACCCATCTGGACTCTGGGAAGAAATCAATGTCACTTAAGGTTTCGGGTGACATTCAGACACAGAGCTCACGCATGACAGTTTCAGTGGGAAATGTGTGCCAACGACATTTGTCCTCTGCTCTGTGACAAATGGTGACCATCACGCGTGAGGCCGGACAGCTGAACGGCGACACCGTGAGGCCCCATCGAGCTTGGACCCCTGGCTGTCCCCCCGCTGTCCCCGGTGGCCGCACTTTCCGGGCCCTGGGTCTGCTTTCCCTAGTTCTTGGCTCTTCTCTGGAATCTCCATCAGCTCCCGCGGCCGCAGGACCCCGGCCGCCCGCGCCCTCCCTGACCTCGCTCTCCCCTCGCTCCACCAGATCCCTCTGAAGTGACTCCCACGAGGCTGAGCGGAAAAGCCAGACGTACTCAGAAATATGTGAAACAAAGGCAAAAGCTTTGGATTGGGGGTCTCACCTCTGACCCCCGGGTGGTCTCTGGCACCGGGCTCTGGGGTGCAGACAGGTGAGGTCCCCAGACACGGCGTCACGGAAGTGGCATTGTGTCCTCAGAAGCACATACTAGTATGTGAACAAAAATGCCGACCTAAAGGAACCAGCTCCCCACAGATCACCGGGTACCAATCTTTGTGTTCGAGATGCTTCTAAGATCTGCTCTTTGTTTGAATTTGCTAAGATCGAAGTGAATTCAACAAAGCAAACTCAACTGTGGGCCGAAGGGGGCATAAGACAAGGACCCTCCTGTCCCCCATCCCCTGGCCACAGATCCGGTCCCTGCCCCCACCGGGGACGCCCCTGCCTGTCCCCCCACCAGTCCACTGCCACAGATCTGTCCCCGCTCCCGCTGGGGACCCCCCCTTTCTCTCCACACTCACGACCCCAACCCCAGCCCAGGCTGGTGCTTCCAACGCTCCGGCCTTGCAGGGCCCCACCCAGAGCCCAGGACACTGATGGAAAGTCTCACCCACACCCACCATTAAACACCATTGGCTCTGGAACTTTTTAAAAAATAACTTTTGTGATTTTGCATTTGAAATATTTGGCTATAAGGGGCACCTGGGTGGCTCAGATAAGCGTCTGACTTCAGCTCAGGTCCTGATCTCACGGTTCGTGGGTTCGAGCCCCATATCAGGCTCTGTGCTGACGGCTCAGGGCCTGGAACCTGCTTCAGAGTCTGTGTCTCCCCCTCTCTCTGTCCCTCCCTGCTCATACTCGGTCTCTCTCTGTTTTTCAAAAATCAACATTAAAAAATTTACTTTTGAAGTTTTGGCTGTAAGTAACGTCCCAAGGTCAACGTCAGCCGGGGGTGCTTAGCCATCTTGGCTACTCAGAACGCCTCCGAGTTTTCAGTCCGACCGAAGCTTCTGTGGAGCACAGTCAACAGCGTGTCCAGGTCTCCAGCTCTCTGCTCAGGGGTCGGCCCGCGTGCCCAGCCCTCACCGGAAGGTCACCAGGCTGTTTCCACCTGCGGTTGTGGATCCAGCCCCGTGAACACATGTGCACACATCTGTGTGTGGACCCAGGCTTTCATTGATGGTAGATGTAGGTTTAGCTTCTTTTTTTCATGTTTATTTATTTTTGAGGGAGACGGAGCACAAGCAGGGGAGGAGCAGAGAGAGAGGGAGACAGAATCCGAAGCAGGCACCAGACTCCGAGCGGGCAGCACCGAGCCCGACGCGGGGCTCGAACTCAGAAACCTTGAGATCATGACCTGAGCTAAAGTCGGACGCTCAACTGAGCCCCTCAGGGACCGCTTCAGCTTAACTTTTCAGCTGAGTTACTTGCCTCCTTATGTTTGAGTCCTAGGTTTGTGTCAGGATCCAGTCCTTTCTCAGATGCATAGTTTGCATGTAAGTTCTTCCAGTCTGTGGCTTGTCCGTTAATTTCGGTAATGGTGTCTCGTGAAGGTTTTTATTTTGCTGGTGCATAAATCGAATCTCATGACTTTGCCCGTGGGCTGCGGCGGCCTGGGCTTCGGCGGGGCCGCTTTCTGCCCTCTCCGCCCGACTGGGAGCCCCGATTGCCCCCGGGCAGGGACAGCTGCGCTCACACGCTGACTCCCGTCTACAGCATGCACGGAGAGCAGCCAGCGACACCTGACTGCGAGGTCCCGTCCCCCCTCCCCCTGCCCTGGCCAGGCCCTCACACCACCCCCCAGGGACACAGAGCTGCCGGGACAGAGCGTGGCCATCGAGGTTGGACGGCCCTGGGCGTTCGAGGAGCGTGGAGGAGGGAGCCAGACCCAGCCTGGGGCGCGAGGAGGGGACTCTCAGCCTCCCCCGGGGTGGGCTGAGCGCCTGTGGCCCCTTCTGATGACCTCAGAGCTGCAGGGGCGCTCAGGGAGGGACCGTCTGCGGTGACACCCCAGCACTGACGGGGTGTCCCCTGTGCACCTGTCTCCCCAGGGCCCGAGTCCCCTTTGTAACTTTTATTTAGGGAATTTTCAAACATGTACATGGAGACATTTGAAGAAACTGAATTATCATTAAGACTCGAATTGGCAAGAGTGTCTCCAGCCAGTGTTTATTTATGTCTAGAACACTCTCGTCCTGTGGGAAGAATACATTTGTCCGCATTTCATTTAATATATGAAATGACTATAAAGGGGAAATTGTGATTTAAAAAGGGAGAGGCTCCACGGCCGGTCCCACTACCCGGCCGCTGCCGTCCACGGCCAGTCCCACTACCCGGCCCCGCTGTCCACGTCCAGTCCCACTACCCGCCCCCGCTGTCCACGTCCAGTCCCACTACCCGGCCCCCGCCGTCCACAGAATAAACTCCGGGTGCCCCTCAGGCCAGTCCCGTGGCCCGTGTTCCTGATGTCCCGCGGCACCGTGCCAGCCCATGCACGCCCGCACAAAAGCTCCCAGAGAGAGAAAGAGCCGCCTGCCGCTCACCCCGTGCCGGACGGCCCTGGCGAGAGGCCAGCCCTGCCCCCGTCCAGCCGGGCATCCTCGGTCCACCTCTCCGAACCCCGTTTCCGCATCTGTAAAATAGGATGTCGATGCCCGCCTCCTGGCAGGGCGTCCCCAGAGGCAAACCCAGGCACCTGCAGACTGCAAGTGCCCGGGCACCCAGCGGGACGGTCAGCCTCACAGCCAGGAGGACAGGCAGGGGAGGGGGACACACCAGGCTTAGAGTGTCTGTCACAGCAGCAACAGAAATTCGAGCAAGCTGTAGGTGTGCGTTTTCTCATGCCCTGGGCTTTTTTGGACAAGTGGAACAATTCACAAATCTAACCGCAGCAAAGTCCCGGCTCCAAGGAAGCAGAAATTCAGCATGTCTGTGCTTGGCACTTTGTTTTTTGTTTTTTTTTTTTCTCTTTTTTAAATTTTTTAAAATGTTTTATTTATTTTTGATAGAGAGAGAGAGACAGAGCATGAGGGGGGAGGCGCAGAGAGAGAAGGAGACACAGAACTGGAAGCAGGCTCCAAGCTCTGAGCTAGCTGTCAGCACAGAGCCTGACGCGGGGCTCGAACCCACGAACGTGAGATCTGACCAGAGCCGAAGTCGGAGGCTTAACCGACTGAGCCACCCAGGCGCCCCTGTGCTTGGCACTTTGGAGAAGCGTGTCTCAGCAAGCTGTGCTGTGTAACAAACATTCCAAAATGAAGTGGGCTTAAAACTACAGCTGTGTTCTATTTCCTCCCCATTCTGTGGGATGCATGGGCATGGCCAGGTGGTTCTCGGGCAGCTCGGGACACTGGCTGGGGCTGCTGTCACCCGGTGGAGACGCCCTAATGTCGGATGACCCAGGTCACTCCAAAGCCGCCCATGACTCAGTGGTGCTCCCAGGGTGCGGGGTGGTTGCCCCACTGTGACCAGGAAGAGCCAAGCTTCTCGGACCCGTGTGGGGTCTGCTAGGAGGCCAGTCTGCAGGAGCACCTCCCCAACCCTGTGCCACATCACAGGCTGTCCTGAGTGGGCGTGATCTCTGCCCGCCCTGGGTCCCTGCTGAGGCTCGGGCCTGCTGACGTCCCTCCAGCCCAGAACAACCCCTCTGCCCCGCCCCTCCTTTCTGTGGCCTCTGGCCCCGTCTCCTGACGCAGCCCAGATAGGGACTGCCACCCTCCTCCACGCTGCCCCTCTGTGACACCCGAGAAGGGTCACAAGTGACCAGGCCACAGAGACAGAACCAGCCTCCTCCCTGTATCTGGGCACAGCACCCTCGGAGAGGCGTTCTCCCAGGCACGTGAGCTGGTTGGCATTTTCGGTGAACCCACCACAGACTATGCATCCACACTGGCACGAGGATACCTGCTCAGGGCTCTGGAAGTCGGGGGGACTGGCCGGGCAAGGGCGGGGGGCGGGGGGGGGCACAGCGGGGGGGAAGGGTGCATTGCAGGAGGAGGAAGTCTCCTGCAGGTGTGGTCCCTCTTCCGCCCTCCTTGGGCCGTAGCCTGAATCCAGAGTGCCCGAAGCTGGCATTTCCTCCTGATGCCTTCCGGAAGCTTTTACCGAAAGGTGACCTCCTCTGGCCCCCGCGGCCACCTTCACGGCCTCCTACCATCTTAGCTTTCTTCCCGGTGCGCGGCCCCTAATGTCCATGGAGCAAGGGCTTTTGACGGTCTTGTCCACCCACCGGAGTCCAGAGCCGCGCCCGGCACACGCAGGCTCTTGTTGAACCCACGCGGGAGGCTGTCCCCGCGTTCACCCGAGGGGAGGAGCCCGGAGGAGTCCTCCCACTCTTCTACCTTCTCTGCAGGCCAAGGGCTCGGGGCTGAAGAGGAAGGGCTTTGGGGACAGGTGTCAGGGGCCTGCCTTCCCAGCCGCCTAGCGGGGTCCACCCCTAAGGAAGCCTCACCTGTCCTACAGCACCCGCTTTTTCTCAACGCTCCAGGCGGTCCTGGTCACAGGCAGGGGCGGGGCCCCTGGCCTGCAGGTTCAAGGCTGCGCAATCCTCTTGTCAGTAATGGCTGCTTCTAGGTGGGGCTGCAAGGTGAGCCCCCCCCCCAGCCTGCCTCCGCTCCCAGAACCCACTCCCACCCCCACGCCCAGAGACCAAGCCCCCCGGGGTGCGCACCTCACCCGGCTGCCCGAAGATGGTCCACATGGGCTCTCTGTCTCTTTTTCTTTAAACAAAATATTTTTTTATTTTGGAAATTTTTTCTTTTTTTTTAAGATATATTTAAATAATCTCTACACCCCGTGTGGATCTCTAACTCACAACCCGAGATCAAGAGTCCCACGCTCCACCAACGCAGCCAGTCAGGTGCCCCGATTTGGCGAAGTGCAAACACACACTGAGCAGAGATAATAGCATAATGAATGTCCACGTGACCTCAAACGTGATCCACGTTTCCCATCATTTGTTCGGTCTCTCTCCTCCCTCTCTCCTCCATCTTTTTATTTTCCGGGGTGCTTTTACAGCAAACCTGCTCTTCCTATGAAATTCACCCACAAATACACGTCTGTGTGTGTCGCTAACAGACCAGAGCTTTTAAAAGCCTAATGACGCCTCTGTTGTATCTATTAAAATTAGTAATTTCTTTTTTTATTTAAATTCAAGTTAGTTAACATGCAGCGTAGCCTTGGCTTCCGGAGTAGAACCCAGTGATTCATCTCTTATAGATCCTGACCAGTGCCCTCCTCAATGCCCTCCCCCGTTTAACCCCCCCCCCTTCATCAGTCCTGTGGTTCTCTGTATTTAAGAGTCTCTTACAATTTGCCTCCCTCTGTTTTTATCTTATTTTTCCATCTCTTCCGCTAGGTTCATCTGCTCTGCCTCTCAAATTCACAATTTCTTACTATTATCGAATGCCCAGCCTACGCCCCATTTTCCACGGTTACCTCACAAATACCTTCTTATAGCGGCTCTGTTCACTTCAGGATCAGCACACGTCTCATACCCGGCACTTGGCTGATTTGTCCCTACGATTCCAGGCTTCCAAGTGGGCTGTGACGCTAGATTCGAGGTTCTCCCCAAGAGCAGCCAACGCCTGTCACCGGGGAGTTTTTACAAAACGCCCCTACCTGGGCTCTACCTGGACCGGCGAGCTGGGGATCGCTGGGGCACACCTGCGCCCAAGGGTCTGCTCTGGCATTTTCATCTACTTGTTAAGCTCCCCCTGTGATTGCGCCCCCCAGTGGCCAGGTGTCAAGGTGTCACTACTGGGAGAGTGGTGGAAGCCCAGGGATGCCCTTCAGTGTCCCACAGTGCCCAGGGCGCCCCGTGACCGAGAATGACCCAGCCCCAGGAGGATGTCAGTGTCACGTGCAGACACAGAGGAATTCTGACACTGCTCCCAGGGGACAGAGACCGAGGGTGGGGGGGGGGGCAAGGTGAACTGAATTCCTTGCATTCCTCATCTCAACCCATGCTGTTGACAAAACACATCCTCCTGGCCACCTGTCATCGGCAGCCCCCCACCGCCAGCCCTGAATGGGGACAAAGTCTCTCCCTCGGCTGGGGCAGCAGAGCCCACCAGCCGGGTGACCCGTGACCTCCCAGTGCCTCAGCCCCCGTGGAAACGGAGAGAATCAGTGTCTCTCAGAGGGCCGGTCCTGAGCAGGTGAAGATGTGGGGGGTTTCCTGCATAGGTGACGCTGTCAGTGACAGTGGTCCTATTTACAGGGCACCCCGGTGCCTGGCGCAGTGCTCAAACAGCATTTGTAGAAATGGGTAAATACCCATGTGTCCCTTGTGGAAATGCTGATCTCACAACGAGCCAGCGGAGCATTTGCTGGGGACTTCTGTGCCGCTGGAAAGGCCTCACCGGTCCTCCACCTGCCGGAACAGGAACCTGGTGGCCGGGCCCGCTGTCCCCAGGGACTCCCCCACCGGTGAAGGGGACAATTTGGAGCAGCCCTGCCCCACATCTCACAGCCAGGACACAAGCCCCGGGGCAGCCCACCTCCCCTCCCCGAGGGGGCCCACGGAAGGAGCATCCTGTTGCTGACTCTGCCCCCTTCTGCCCTTCTTTTGGGAGGAGAACACGACACATTTTCTACCTGTCACTCCTGACTTTGATACAAAAGATGGCAACATTTTTAGGAATGACTCAAAGAGCAGAAGCTCGGATGCTGACTGTGTTTCCTGCAACCCAGTGCTTTCCCGCTTTCACCAAGGGCGTGTCACTGTCCCGCTGTGTGACTCAGTTTCCCCTCCAAGCCTCCAGAAGTACACACAGCGCAGGGTGTGGAGCCCTGGGGCGTGTTCGATGGAGCTGGGGTGAGGGGCTCCGACGGTGAGGGAAGAACCCACGGTAGGGGGCGCTTCGGTTCCTCCTGGCTCCCGGGGAGGCGCGCAGAGACCTCATCAGGGCGCCTCCTGGGAAAGCCATCTGCGTTAAAGGTCTCGGGACCCACCTGGAGGGGAACCGGGGACTTACTCCCCGCTGGGCGTCAGCAAAAACCCGAAGTCGGGGCAGCAGGCCAGGAGACAAGGCCTCACACCCCCTCTTGCCGCACCCCGGGTTCGCCTCCAGGAGCGAAGAGTGACAGCGCGGGCACAGAGCGAGGGGCCGGACTCCCACACCGGGCGGCCGCCTTTTGATTGAGGGCCATCCGAAGCCCCATAGCTCCCCGAGAACCGGGGGCGCGTCGCTTACTTGTCCCCAGGGCCCCACGCAGGGGTCGGGGACTGGGGATGGCACATGTTGGCGCCTCCCACTGCTCGCCTCCCCTCCCTGCAGCCGGGCGACGGGGCGGCCACTCAAGTGTGGCCACAGGGCACGGGGTGACCCCGGAGCCCCTCTCCAGGGCTGGGGGTCCCGGCCTCAGGGAGCCTGGCACCCAGCCTCGGGGCGGGGGCCCAAACTTGCCCCGGGCCGCACCCTCCGCCTCCTCCCCGGGCTGGGCGAGAGGAAACTGAGGCGGGAGGCCGGAGGCGCGGGCACCGGGCGCGCCCCTGGCACGGGCCCCGGGAGGCGGCGGGCGGGCCTGCTCCGCCCCCGCGCCCGGCCCGTGCGCTCGGGCGCCCCGGGCGGGGCGGGGCTGCGGGCGGCGCCGCCCCGAGGGGCCGGGGAGGGGCGGCGGGAGGCGTGCTCGCGGCGGCGGCCCCGGAGCGCCGGCCGGGGCGGAGCGGGGGCCCCAGGGCGCTGCCGGCCCGGGCCATGACCCCCGCTGCTCTGTCTTGCAGGCTCGTCGCCGCGGCCCCGGGAGCCCGGCCGCCGCCGCCAGCGCCCGGGTGGGCCCCGTGCGCCCCGGGCGCGGCTCCGCAGTGAGCCCCCCAGGAAGCGGTGAGTGCCCCGCGCTGCCCGCCCAGCCCCTTCCCTCCCCGAGAGCCGCCGTCCACCGAGCGGCGTCCGCGCCCCGCTGGCTCCCGCGGCGGGAGGGGCGCGCCCGGGGATGCCAGGGGGTCCCCGGAGGGCGGTGGGGGGGACCCCCGCGGGCCCGCCTGTCCCCCAACTTCTCGCAGACTTTTCTGCGGAGACGCGGGCTCGGGCGCAGTCGGGCCCCTCGGGCGGCGCTGCAACTCACACGGGGCGGGTGGGGGGTGTGTCCGCGCGTGGACGCCGCCGCCCCGCGCCGTCACGAGCTCCTCGGGAAGGGGCCAGACCGCCATTCCTCGGAGCTGGAAAGGAGCCCAGCCGGGGGTGCGGGCGGGAGGCCTCGAGAGGCACCACTTCCCCTCGATCGAGTATTTCAAACTCTATTATTTATGAGCCGCCTCACTTAGGGGCCCCCGTGGCTCCCGGGGCATCAAAGCAGGTTTGCAACCGCAAAGGGCGACCAGTGGGAACGCACGCGCGCCTTCTCCGGGCCGGCTGAGCTCAGCGGAACCCGGGGAGGCTCCGGTTAGGAGGGGAGACCCGCGGCTCCGCTCGCCCGGCCGCGTGGGGGGCGGGTCACGGGCCGTGGGACTGCCCCGGGGCGCCCGGCTTTGGGGCCCGGGCGGAACCGCCTGGAGAGTCCGCGGGTGCTGGCGGAGCAGCCCGAGGGGAGGTGAAAGGCAGCTGGGGGGGGGGGGGGGGGGGGGGGGGGGGGGGGGGGGGGGGGGGGGGGGGGGGGGGGGGGGGGGGGGGGGGGGGGGGGGGGGGGGGGGGGGGGGGGGGGGGGGGGGGGGGGGGGGGGGGGGGGGGGGGGGGGGGGGGGGGGGCGGTGCTTCTCGATCCGTGCAGCCCGTGTGGGAGGAACGCCCCATCTTACAGATGAGGAAGTTGAGGCTCAGAGGCGCGCGGCTGGATTGGCAGGCCCCGGGGTTTCCTGCCCAGCCCCCAGGAACCCCTTCCCCGGTCCTCCACATACCTTGGCCAGGCCACGCCCCGCCTTGGGTTCTCGGTCCCCACCCTGGGTACCGGTTCCTCCGGATGGAGGGAAGGGTGGGGGGGTGGGGGTGGAGCGGTGTATTTATGGAAAGACGTAATCCCTCTGCAAGCCCCAAGGAGGCTGAAAAGCTTCTGCACCTAATCTCCTCTCCCTGGAAGCCCTTCCCTCGCTGGTGGGGCACAGCTCAGTGGGCACCCTCTGAGGACGTGAGCGGGAAGCTGCCCCTCGGCAGGCGTGGGGGAGAGCAGTGCTGTTGAACACGGAGTGAGCACCTGCTGTGTGCCCCGGGGTAGGAGAGGAGCAGGTTCCACCAGCTGTGTGCTTCCTTTTTCTCCTCTGACCTGATACTGGTGTTATCCCCATTTTACAGATGAGGACACAGAGGCTTGTGAAGGTCACGGGGGAGGATTGGCAAGGTCAGGCCTCTGGGGCCACCAAGTGCAACCCCCCCATTAAAATATTATTCCGGTATTACATACACATAGTAAAATGTGCCTGTCGAAAGTGCACCCACAACCGGAAATAGAACCCCCCGCAGCCTCCCCTTGCACACGCCCGCAGTCTCCTGCACACGCCCCCAGTCTGCCCTGGGAGCCCGTCCAGGTTCCTCGTCTACCCCAGGCAGCGCCCCGGCTAGTTTACTGTTCTCTGTGCTCTGAAACCCTTCAGGAGGTGACCTGGCAGGTACCGGTGGCCGTGGGCTGGCAGTTTGTGGCTCTGGTCCTCAAGGCTGCTGGAAAGAACAATTGCAGGGCGCCTGGGAGGCTCAGTCAGTTGAGCCTCCTAATCTCACAGTTTGTGGGTTCAAGCCCTGGGTCGGGTCCTGTGCTGACAGCTCAGAGCCTGGAACCTGCTTCAGATTCCGTGTCTCCCTCTACGACCCTGCCCTGCTCATGCTCTCTCTCAAAAATAAATATTAAAAAACAGCAACAATCGTGAATTTTTGGGGGCACCTGGCTGGCTCAGTCAGAAGAGCATATGACTCTTGATCTCAGGATCGTGAGTTCAAGCCCCACATTGGGTGTAGAGCCTACTTAAGAAAAACAATTTTTTTAATTGCATGTTTTCTTTTAATGTTTGTTGATTTTGAGAGAGAGAGAGTCCCAAGCAGGCTCCGCTCTGTCAGGGCAGAGTCTGATGTGGGGCTCGAACCCACAAACTGAGATCATGACCCAAGCGGAAATCAAGAGTCAGATGCTCAGTCGCCTGAGCCTCCCAGGTTGTTGTTTTAAGTTGACTTATTTTTGAGAGAGAGGGAGTGAGCATGTGTGCACATGTGGGGGAGGGGCACAGAGAGTATCCCAAGCAGTGCGGAGCCCCATGCAGGGCCCGAACCCACAGACTGAGAGATCGTGACCTGAGCTGAAGCCCCCCAGGCGCCCTTTTAATAGCATGTTTTTAAATGAACCCTGGGTTCACTAACGAGTAACCTGACTTCTAATGGCATACCTCTTATTTTTAAATAAACACTTTTATTGACATAGGACATTTGAGCATTGAACTTGATCACGCAGAGGCCCAAGCAGGCAGCGGGCATGTATTTTGCTCAGAGTTCCATGGTCAACCACAGGGAGGCCAAGGCTGGACCCCAGGCGGCCCAGGGCCCTGTGCCGTGATAGAAAGGTGGATGAAGATGCCCCTGTGTGCCCTGCCTCCCCCCCCCCGCTCCCCCCCCCTCCCGCATGCCCCGCTGGGGGCCGGCAGCTGCCTGGCTATCCCAGCGGGGAGCCTTCAGCCTCCCGCAGGCCAGGGAAGTGCTCCGGTTTGCGCTCCGTGCCTGTATGGAAGGCGTGTCAACACTGGCAGACCTGTCCCCGGCCCAGACCCTTTGGCTGGAATTTCGGGAATTCTAATCCCGTTACAAAAAGAAAGTGCCTTTTCTATAGAAGGAAGCAAACCAAGATGTTCCCTGTGCCGACCGGGAGCCCTGCCTGTCGGTACCTGCCTTCCTGTGTCTGCCCAGCGTGCGCCCCGATGCCCCCGCCGGGAGTGGTTCCATCCTGGAAGTGGGTCCGCCCGTCTAGGCAAACTGGCACATTCCTCAGCCATGATTCTTCCCCCTGCCTCTCCTGGGTCCTCCAGTGAGGCCTTTGTTAGGGAGGTGAGGCTCCACATGACTGTCACTGCCTCCGCTGGGAGGCTGGCTCTAGAGAGACCAGGATCCGACTTCCCGCTGGGCTTTGCCTTTCACTCACTTTCCCTCTCTGGGCCTCCATGACCTCCTCCGGGAAACTCAAGTGAGAACTAAGACCATGTCGGGGTAGAGCTGCCAGGGTTAACCGGTAAAAATACGGCCGCCCCTGGCTGGCTCAGGCGGTGGAGCCTGCGAATCTTGATCTTGGGGTCTTGAGTTCGAGCCCCACATCAGGTGTAGAGATTACTTAAAAATAAAATCTTTTTTATTGTTATTTTTTTTTAATGTTTATTCACCTTTGAGAGAGAGAAAGAGAGCACAAGCAGGGGAGGGGCAGAAAAAGAGGGAGACACAGAATTGGAAGCAGCTCCAGGCTCTGAGCCGTCAGCACAGAGCCCAATGTGGGGCTTGAACCCACAAACCGTGATAACATGACCTGAACTGAAGTCAGATGTTTAACTGACTGAGCCACCCAGGCGCCCCTATTTTTTTAATGTGAGAGAGAGACAGAGTGTGCGAGCAGGGGAGAGGGGGAGAGAGAATTTTAAGCAGGCTCTGTGTTCAGCATGGAGCCTGACATGGGGCTCAGTCCCACTGCCCTGGGATCATGACTTGAGCCAAAATAACAGTCTGATGCTCAACTGAGTCACCCCCAAAAATAAACTTTTTAAGGCACCTGGCTGGTTTCATTGGGAGAGCATGGGACTCTTAATCCCGGGATTGTGAGTTCAAGCCCCACGTTGGGTGTGGAGCCTACTTTAAAAAAAAAAGAAGAAAAGAAAAGGGCGCCTGGGGGGCTCAGTCAGTTAAGCGTCTGACTTCAGCTCAGCTCATGATCTCACGATTCATGAGTTCGAGCCCCGCGTCGGGTTCTGTGCTGACCGCTCGGAGCCTGCTGACTGCTTCCCATTCTGGGTCTCTCGGCCCCCTCCCCACTCGTTCTCTCTCTCTCTCTCTCTCTCTCTCAAAAATAAGCAGGTAAAAAAAGAAAAGAAAATCTTAAAAAACTAAAACAGGACGCCCGGTTAAGTTTGACTACATGATGAGGATAAATGATGAAGGATTTTTAATAGGAGCATGACCCATGCAGTAATCGGACGCTGTGTATTTTATCCGGAACCTTTTCTCTTCGGTCACTTCCAACTCTAGACCCGTATGGCTCGCTCCAGAAAGATTTCCTCTCTCCCCTCTAGAGCCTAACTGCCGATCTGCAAAAGTAGGAACTGAAGGGAGTCAGCAGACCCCCAGGGGCCAGGCCTCTGGAAGTGGGGGGGGGGTGTCCCCAGTCAGGAAGTGCTACATGTTAATGACTTTCTGCTCCGAGCAGAGAGCACGCAGCCTTACTGACCTGTAGGTGAGCTGGCGGCACCCACAGCTGGGGGCTGAGGGCTGGGGGCAGTCTCTTCAAGGCCGCGGGGGTTGGGGGGGGACAGGCCCAGCCAACTTGGCCTTGCGCGCCCGTGCCCTGGCGAGGCTCACGGTTTCAGAGGACCGAGTGGGGTGCAAAGCAGCTGACAGCCATGTCTCTGGGCTGCTCGGAGGAGCCCCCCCCCCCCCCCCCCCCCGCCACTGCAGGAGGAAGGAAGTTTGTATCATTGTCGGCCCTGTCCCCAGAGGACCTGCGTGGCCCTGGCGGCAGAGGGGGTTTTCTGCCTGGGGGTGCGGGGAAAGAACCTATTCTCCTTCAAGCTGTTGTGCAAATAATTAACAGCCTGATATTTCAAAGGGAATGTAAACAGCCCGATTCCATACGAAAGGGAGGTTTTCACACTCCTGCCAAAGCGTGAACGGGAGAACTTTATACCTGAACCAGCCTGACGCTGGTGTGAGGGGGCCCCTCCGCTAGAGCTTCCCTTTCTCCCTTTAAATCTTCATTTGCTAACAATTTTTAAGTGTTTTATTTATTTCTGAGAGAGAGAGAGCATGAGAGGGGGAGGGACAGAGGCAGACACAGAATCCGAAGCAGCTCCAGGCTCCCAGCTGTCAGCAGAGCCCGATGTGGGGCTCGAACTCAGGAGCCATGAGATCATGACCTGGGCCGAAGTCAGACACTTAACTGATTGAGCCCCCAGGTGCCCCAAGCAGAGTAATTTTTATAATAATCTCTGCCCAAGACTTGGCTGTTTAAAAACATTATCAGCCACTGATATCAGCCAGCTGTGATTGCCGTGAGCTCAAGGTCCCACACAGGGGTCCCCTTGGCCCTCCCTCCCCGGCAGCCCCACCCCCGAGGGAGGGGACCAGCCCTGGGAGCTCCGGGACCACGACGCGGGACACCCCTGGTGGTCTTCTAACGCAGTGCCCTCCGGGGGTGCTCGGTGACAGTGACCGGTGGCAGGACGCCTGTGTCACAGATGAGGACACAGCCTTGGGGGGCCGAACTGCAGAGCCTCAGGCTCAGAGAGGGGAGTGACGTGGCTGGGGTCACACAGCTCTTGGACCCCCGTTCCTCCTCCTTCCCCGGGCTACTCCCTGCCGCCGCCCACCTTCTGCGGGGACGAGCTGGCGAGGACAGTGGTGGCCCTGCACTGGGACGAGGCGCGTCGGTGTGCAAATCCTCCTCCTGGGAGTTTTAGGAAGCTGAAACAGAATCGCTGCATGGACAGGACCCCCAGGTGCCACCTTGGCCTGACCCTGGGTCACGTGTCCTGTGTCCCTGCACCCAGCCGGGGCCCCCTGCTTCCTCTGCCTCCTGCCTCCTTGACCATCTGTTCTTTTTTTTTTTTTTAATGTTTTTTATTTATTTTTGAAAGACAGAGAGAGACGGCGCGAGCAGGGGAGGGTCAGAGAGAGAAAGAGAGGCACAGAATCCGAAGCAGGCTCCAGGCTCTGAGCTGTCAGCACAGAGCCTGACGCGGGGCTCGAACCCACAAACTGTGAGATCATGACCTGAGCTGAAGTCAGATGCTCAACCGACTGAGCCCCCAGGCGCCCCATCATCTGTTCTTTAATCTCCCTCCGTCCCTCCCCCTTCTTCCTCTTCCCTCCCCCTTCCCGTTCTGTCCCCCCTCACCCCTCCCTCCTCCTCCTTTCCTCCCTCCCCTTCCATCCTTCCCTCCCCCTTCCCTCCTCCCCTTCTCTCCCCCTTCTCCCCCCTTCCCTCCCTCCTTCCCTCCCTCCTTCCCAACTTCCTTCCCTGCTGAGTGTTTTGTGATGGGTTTTTTTGGTAAGCTTATTTGTTTATTTTGAGAGAGAGAGAGAAAGAGAGAGAAGGGTTGGGGAGGGACAGAGAGAGATGGAGAAAGAGAATCCAAAGCAGGCTCTGTGCTGCCAGTGGGGAGCCCAGTGTGGGCGTCGACCTCGTGAACCATGAGATCCTGACCTGAGCTGAAATCAAGAGTCGGATGCTCAGCCGACTGAGCCACCCAGGCGCCCCACGATGGGGATTTTTTAAGTGACAAGGCAGCTTTGGGACCACGCCTGTCACTTCAGGACAGCCTTCTGGGGACCAGAGCACACCGCCGACTGCATCAGGGACCTTTCTAGGAAAACAGGGTCTGACGCACAGAACTGCTGCCTGGGCCCTGCCGGGAGGCCGTGGTGTCGGGCACGGAGGCCGCGGGCCCCGCTGTCTCTGCCGTTCTTCCCCCTGTTGACTTCTCTGGAAATACTTTCAAGCTTCCGGAAAAGTTGCAAGATCACCAAACACCCTCACGTCCCTCGCGCGTTTGCTGTAGGGTCTGACTCTGCACGTACACACGCGTGTTTTGCTTTTCCCGCTGGACAATCTGAGAGTCAGGTTGCAGGCCTGACGGCCCTGGACGCTCGGGCGTGAGGGCCCTGGGAGCAGGACCCTGACTCTTACCAGCTCCGTCCGGCGACCAGGGTCCGAGAACTGAGCACCGACCCCATACCGTCACCCACCAGACAGTTGTCTTTTTCTTTTCTTTTTTTTTTACTATTGTCGTACCTTCCAAACACACACAATTAACACGTAATGAATCCCCCCCTTCCCGCGTCGGTGCCCCTGCCCTGACTGCCCTCCCCCTGCGCCCACAGCGCGGTGGTGGTCGTCCTGGAGGATTTTACAGCAAACCTACCGTCACCTTCACATAAATCGTCTACACCCGGGGAGGGGCGGGGGACGTCTGGGGGGCAGTCTGCTGGGCACCTGGCTCTTGATTTTGGCTCAGGTCATGATTTCAAACTCCGAGGTATCGAGCCCCGTGTCCCGTCGGGCTCTGCGCTGTCTGGAGCCTGCTTGGGGTTCTCTCCCTCTCTTTCTGCCCCTCCCCTGCTCGCTCGCTCGCTCTCTCTCTCTCTCTCTGTCTCTCTCTCTCTCTAAAAATAACAAACCCTCAGATGGGCTGCACGGACGATCTGTTGAGAGCACTGTGGTCACCACGTGAAGGCTGCGCACCCCCCACAGCGTGTCGGTCCTGGGGGTGGATGGTGTGTGTGTGGCTTATGGCGGCCGGCATGGGCCCCACGTGGGTTTATTTGTGAGCCCGACCTCAGGGCTGCAGACCCCTGGGCCGGAGACCCCGCCTGGGGAGGGGAGGGAGAGGCGGAGGTGAGGTCTAGGCCACCTCCCTCCCCGCCTGCCTCCCCCCTCCCAGCCCTGTGGTTGGAAATGTGGCTCAAGGGCCCAAAGTGCTGTGTCGGATCCTGCCCCCGCCGCTTGCTACCGTTAGACCTTGTGCCAATGAACCTCTCTCTGCCTGTGTTTCGTCCTCCGTGAAACGGGGATGGACCCGGCCTCTTAGAGCTCTTGTGAGCATTAACTGACCAGGAATCTCGGGCCAGGAGCTCTGGTGGGTGCTGGGCACACAGCGAACGCTCCAGAATTAACACCCAGTTTCCTCACGGTTCTCTCTTCCCCTGCCTGGCCCTTCCTCTGCCCCTGAGGAAGGACAGTCTTTCCTTGCAAGATTCTCATCTTGCAATTAGAATCCCCTGGGGAGCTTTTAAACACCCCAGTGCCAGGCCCGCACCGCAGGGCAATTACCCCCGAATCTCTGGGGTGGGACCCAGGCATCGGAATTTTGCATTTCCCACAAGCCGTGGGCCATGGGGCCAGGACCACCTTGCAGAGAGAGCCCGGCCCTGCAGGAAGGACCTGTCCTCTCTGGGACGGTCAGAAATCACAGCAGCTGACACTTCTCGGGCTTAGAGCCATGTACCCTCCAGGCAACTGGGTCTTCCGCGCTGCTCAGCAAGACCTCCAAAAACATCACCCCCATTTCAGAGATGAGCAAAGTGAAGTCCGGGTTGGTTGAGGGACCTGCCTGCGGTCACCTGGCTGAGCCGCACGACTCCAGGGCCTGCTGCCCAGGCGGAGATGCCCACCGGTGTCCCTCCCTCCCACTGGCATCCCGGGGGCCCCCAGCCCATCCCCCAGCAATCCTTCCTGCCTGTCCCACAAACCCAGCCTGGAGGAACTCAGAGCCCTCCCCCCGGGTTTCTCCAACCCCCCCCATCTCCTGACCCTGCGGACCTCCAGCTGCGTCTCTGCACCCTCACTGCCCCCCATCTTCCACGCTCAAGCCCCACAGCTTCTGGCACAGAGCGAGCTTTTTCGACCTTAACAGGCACATGACTCCCAAGGGGCCTTGTTAAAATACCGATTCAGCTGGGCGTGCCCCAGACAGCGCTTGGCTAATGAGTTCCCAGGGGGCCGAGCGGCGCAGCCCTCATCCCCTCATCTCGAGGGCCTCGGGGACCCGAGCATTTCCTAGGCATCAATGCCAGCCTCTGGGCAGGGCGAGGAGATGATGGGTTTCAAAGTACAGGCCGGGCCTTGGCCACATCCCTGCACTGGAGATCAACGCGGCTCCTCTCCCAGCACCTCCCTCCTCCCCCCCCAGGTCTGGTCCGCAGGCAGCCCCCTGTGAGAACATTCCCCCCCCACACCCCCCCCCTCAGACACAAGCACCCTCAGAGGTGAGAACAAGAGCCTCCTGCTCCCGGAAGGGCCTGCAGAACTTCACAGGCCCCCGGGGGTTGGGGGTTGGGGGGAGCCCCAGGGCTGGAACCCCAGTTTCCTCTCCGAGTAAGCCAGCTGGCCTGGGGCAGGGGGCACCAGCGCTCTGAGCCTTGATTTCCACATCTGTAAATGGGGACAGTAGTAACACCTCCCGGGGCTGCTGCAGGGGGTCAGGCCCGCGCACCTGCGTCAGCTGCCCCCACTCATTCATCCACCGCTCAGCACGCCAGCGACACACCACACGGTGGCAGATCGTGAGGACACGGGCTGGGGCGGTGAACTCCCAGGGACCAGGGCCTGGGCGCCCCTCATCTGTCAGACCTCCAAAGCACGAGCCGTTTTAAAGAGGGGCCGCACCCTAACAGACGGTGAGCCCATCGCCGTGGGCTCAGGGCCGCCTGCGAAAGGCGGGGGGAGGGGCTGGTTCGGAACCTGGGCCCCAACCACACCCCCACCTCAGCTGCGCCCCACGCTCCGGGACGTCCGCCGCACCTGAAGGCTTTTCCGCCAGCACCGGCTCATCTGTGAGCAAACTGGGCCCAGATGCAGCCGCGTGCACCCTGACCCCGCCAGCCCCCGCGGTTTCTCTCCCCTCTGCTTCCTGTTGTGCAGCCGCGGGCCCGGGGTGGGGGGCGGCCACCCGTGGCCGGCACCAGACCAGCCCCTTCTCTCCCCGCAGGCCTGCGGAGGCGCCGCCATGGGGCTTAAGCTGTCCTGCCTGAAAGGTAAGGGGGGCGGCTCCCCCGCCAGCTCTTGGGGGGGGCGTGACTGGGGGGGCGGTGAAGGGAGGAGGCGGGAGAGAGCAGGAGGGCGCACCCCAGAGAGGGAGGGGGCGCCGCCAGTCAAAGCAGCATCTGTACACAGCAGGTGCCTTATAAATGCTTGCTTGGACTCGGAGCGGTAGGGCAGGTGAGGGGCATGGGAACGCCCCCCGGTGCCCTTGGACCTTGGCTTCTTCCTCCGTGAGATTAATCCCAACCGTGGAGAGTAAGGGAGGAAAAGCCAGGCACACACCGTGCGTTTGCTCTCCCCGCTGCAGGCCTGGTGTCACCGACCTAGGGGGTCCCGCCTGCTGGGGAAGGTCCGAGAAGGACTCAGCATCACTGTGGGTGTTGTAGGTGTCCGCATGGGCAGCGCAGACGTCTGTCCTGTGCCCTAGGCCCTCTGTCCAGCGTCCAGATGCGCCCACCTGGTCACCTTTCGCCTGGAAGCCCGTTACTCAGGGACAAATGCCCCCAGCCTGAAACCGGGGGTTCGTTCTGATGGCGTCTCCCCCTCCCAGCAGAGCTGACTCACTTCTTGGATGTTTCGGGGATGCCCCTGGCCCCATCCCTTCACCGCAGGAAGTCAGGGGTGCGGGAAGGTCCGGGCCAGAGAGGAGGACCACCTTCAGTCCCCAGGGCTGGGATGGGTGAGCTCAGGAGCGCATCGGATTGGCCCAGCTTTGGGCGTAGGCCCCGCCCCTTGGCCGGGGGGGGTGGGGCATCTTGATGGACAGTTTCTCTAAGACACCGAGCAGGTGCATCCAAGCAGGGGTTCCCCTGGAAAACAACAGGGTGTCGTTTGTAAAGCGAGGACGGGACACTGGAGAGGCCGAAGCCACCCACCTCCCCCAGGCCCCGCCCCTCTGAGGCCGCGGGCCGAGCCCACGCGGGAGGAGGGGCGCGTCTGCGGAGCGCACTCCTGTGGCGGCGGGGGCGCCGCGGTGGCATCAGGACCGCGCCCTCGGAGGGCGGGACCCTCTTCCCTTGGACTTCAGCGCAGGTCCCCACAGGGCTGGGCACAGACAGGCATTCGGGACAAGCTCGTCGTTTTGGGCCTGAATCATGGCCTAACATAAAGTTTGGTCTCTTAACAACCCTCCGTCCCCAAACCTCCTCCTTTCCAAACCGAGCTCTGTCCCCGCCCTTACACACACTCCCTCCCCGCCCCCTCTCCCCGCCCCACCTCCCACCGGCCTTCGCTGGGTCTCTGGTCTGAGTGGGTGATACAGGATCGGTGCTCTGAGACTGGCCACTTGACTTAGCGTGATGTGCCCAGGGTTTGTCCTGGTGTCCCAGGTGTCACCACCGCCTTCCTCTTCCAGGCTGAGTGCTGGTCCCTTGTGTGCAGAGACCACGGCAGGCGAAGCGCTCAGCCCTCCACGGTCACCGGGCTGCCTCCGCCAACACATCTCTGACATAAACCAAGGCCCTAGAGGGACCATTGGGGCCCAAGTCGGGGCGGGGGATGGGGGGAGGGCTTCGCCTGGGCGCCGCAGCCCCTTCCCCTGCACACGGTTGTCCGCGTCACCTTCTCGGCCCTCGCCGCCCACAGGCGCGCTGCCACCGGCTGTCGGGCAGCGACCCGTGTGTGTTTAGTGTCTGGCGCCGGCCACACTTGTCCTTCCACACTCCGACGCCCGTGTCAGGTTCTGCCAACCGTTGGTCTTTGGTCGTTTCCAATTTGTTGCGTTTGGAAATAGAGCCATTTTGAACATCTTTGATGTCTGAGTTTTAACAATTATTATTTTGAGAGAGGAAGAAAGCGCAAGTCAGGGAGGGACAGAGAGAGAGAGAGAATCCCACGCAGGCTCTGAGCCGTCAGCACAGAGTCTGACATGGGGCTCGAACCCATGAACCGTGAGATGGTGACCTGAGCCGCAGTCAGATGCTCAGCCGACCAGGCCACCGCGCCGCCCCTACGATGATAAATTCCAGAAATCAGAATGACCCAGTCCCGTAATTAGGTCGCTGGTGAACTCTCACCGGGCCGTGGCCTGGGCCAGGCCCTGTTCTGTGCATGCAGGTCCGCTTCCCTGTCTCCACGGCAACCGACTGCGGGCTCCTGGGATCCCCAGCTTCGGATGAAGAGGCTGAGGCACAGAGAGGGGGTGCACTTGCCCGAGGCCACACAGCCAGGACCCCGCGGGATTTGGACCCAGGCTGGCTCGGTTCAGGCCTGCTCCGATCCCTGCTGCTGCAGTGTCCTCGGAGGGAAACGTGTGGCCGGAACGCCATCCGCGTGCTCACACTGAATCGTCACAGACTCCTTAGACGAGGGTGACTCAGTTTCTTGGAGCTGCCGTTATAAGTTTATTGCCATAAACTTGCGATTTAAGACTTGACCAGAAGTTTTACATCGGGGTGCCTGCAGGGTCACCCCACGGCCTCGGATGCTCCAGGGGAAGGGCCTCCCTGCCTGGCAGTGTCCCCACACGGCCTCCTTCCTGTCTCTGTGTCCTTCCGCTTATGGAGACACCCGCCTTTGCACTTACAGCCAACCTTAAATCCAGGACGATCTCCTCACAAGGCTCTTAATTAATCACATCTGCAAAGACCTTATTTCCAAATAAGGTCACGTTCTGGGTAGACATGGATTTGAGGGGGACACCTTTACCCCACTACGAGTCACTTCACGGCCGGGAGGAAGGTGCTTCCCCGTCTGGCGACTGGCCCGAGGGGGGCGCTGGTGGGGGTGTGGCCTGGGAGAAGGAACGTGACCTTGTTTCCGGTCCCCTAGGGTGTGGGGGCTGCTGCCTGAGGGCCTGGCCGGAGCAGCTGTCCCCAGAGCGCCTTCTTGCACCCTCTCCTGCAAGATCGGGCGCGGCTCCTGCGGCGGGCTCCCTCGATCTGCCAATTCCATCCTGCCTACAGCCGGTCATTGTGGGTGACTTCACAGATGGGGATACTGAGGCACAGGTCACGGGGTCGGGCAGGAGGGGCGGGCTCAGCAAGTGGCCAGGAGGGGTGAGTGGTTTCCCTGGTGCACAAGGCGGGATGGTGCTGCCCGGAGACAGCCTGGGGGTCTGTGTGGCTCTCCATGGGGTCCCCAGACCTGCGGCCTCTGCCTCACCCCGTGGGACCCTCCGACGCTACTGAGTCAGAAACTCAGGGGCGGAGACAGGAGGTCACAAACCTTGTGGGGAATTCTGGCACCTGCTCAAGTTTGGGAAACATTGGTGACGCGGCTCTGGGGTTTGAGAGAGCTGAGTTCAGGTCCCAGGTGTGCCCTTGACTAACTGCAACTTTGTGCAAATCCTTTCACATCGCAAAGCCTCGGCTTCCCCGTCTGTGAAATGGAATGATGAGTGAGGCCATGTCCTGGGCCAGGTTTTGAGAGTTATCTTAGATCGGCACTAAAGATAGGGCCCAGCGGACAGGGGTTCCTGTCTGCCCCAGGCCCTTTGCACCTCCCTGCTCTGAGGATGGTGGCTACAGGTGCAGGGAAGTCATGCTAGAGGTGTGGGCTTTCCTGTGGGGGCCGCCTCGTGGGCTGGCATGGTCCCTGGGCTCCCCCGGAGGGTCCCGGCCCGGCCACCCGCAGCATCGCCACGGAGACAGGGTCCCGGGCCAGGCTGGTCCCAGTGGACTGTCCTTCTAGGGCCACCTGGGGCCTGGTGGGGTGAGGAGGGAAGGGGACCAGGAGATGGAGGCTGTGTCCGGGCTTGGTGGCTTGGTCATGTGTTTCAATGACTGCTTTTTTTAGACCAGTTTTAGATTTACAGAAAGTACAGTTTCAAATTTACAGTTTTGCCTCAGATTAACACACCGGCCCCTTCACCAGGGTCACCAGATCCGTTCCGACGGGTTATTATAAATGGAGTCTGTGCTCTGGGTTTCCCTGTGCTTCCCCTGAAGCCCCTTTGCTGTCCCAGGAGCCACCTTGTAATGACCCGTCACTTCTCAGCTTCGTCTGGTCCTGAGGCTCCTCAGAGGCTCCCGTCTCGGTGCCTTTGACCTCCTGAGGAGGGCCCTTCGGGAGGGCGGCCCACTGTTGGGATCTGGCCGAGGTTGGTGGGGTTTTTAGTGTCTTCTGAGCAGGGGATGATGGTGATAGTGGGGACAGGGGACACGGGCACGCCCTCCCGGCCCCCCCCCCAACTGCCCAGGGGATTTCTCCCAGTTCCCTCGCAGGGGGGCTCAGAGCCTCTCCTCCACTCGGCCTGTAACCCAGGCACGGGGTGGCTGGGGCTGGCAGTCCCGCTGCCCGTTTTTCTGATTGGTGTCAGGAGGCCTAAGCCCCACCTCGGGTCCCAGGGGAGATGAGGGTCCCATCTAGGGCAGGCGCTGGTTCCAGCCTCCAGTGCTGCCAGCGCTGCCCGTCCGGGGACTGCTCATTGCACAGACTTTGACTGTATCCCTACTGTGTGCTGACCCGGGGCCGGACACAGGGGTTAGATGGGAGCAAGCCAGCCGTGTGTCCACGGGGAGAGGAGGGAGAGTTGAACATGATTTGGGACCGCCGCCCGCCCCCCCCCCTCCCGCCCCTGCAGGTGCGCCGACACTCACGCTGGGCAGGCCCGGCCCCTGGCCGCCAGCAAGCCTGCAAGAGCTGGTCTGGGAGAGGGGGGGAGGGGGACAACGGTGGGGGGCAGACAACAGCAGGTGCTCAAGGAGAGAAGCCACAGGGGGGTGGCAGGGAACTTGGGGTTTACTCCGGTGGGGGCTGGGAGCTCCATGAAAAGGGAGGGATGGAGGCATCCACTCGGCCGGTACAATTCTGAGCAGTTTTCAGAACAAGTGGGGGCTTTGTACCTTTGAAAGGAAGCCGACAAGGTGGGGCTCACATCCAGGCAGCAGACGGCCAAGGTCAGTGTCTTCGTTTACTGGGCTTTAGTGTTCCCGTCAGTGGGCTGCAGCTTCCCACCGATGGGGATCCTGGGGGGTCCCTAACCTCACTGCCTGCCCCTGCACCCCCTGCCCACGGACACAGGGCCCAGGCCGGTGCTGTGTTCCCGGGCAGCCTTCCATCTGTGCCAGGCACTGCGCTGGGCCCGCACATGGGAGAGGCCGAAAGGAGTGTGTGAGCGCGAGACCCAGACGGGTCAGTGTTGCCGCAGCAGCAGTAAAGGGAGATAAAGGCACAGGCAGCCGAGGGCGCTTGCGGGAGGTACCTCCGAGCCGGCCCCTCGGGGGCAGGGAGCAGCGTTCCGGGCGGAGGGGCGGCAGGTGCAAAGGCCCTGAGACAGGAACAGTGAGGCGGGGAGTGTGGCGGGAATGAGGGGCCCAGCAGGGGGAGGGGCGGTCCCGGCGGTGCCCTGAACGCCCTCTTCGGCACAGGCCGCACCGGATCAGTGCGGACCGGGGGTCTCATGGACGGTTCTCCCGGAGGCGCAGCTCTGGCCCGTCCCGGAGGGCTGGGACTCGGCGGGCACGGGTGGGTCCTGGGCTCCAGGATGTGTATGAAGGTTCCGGGCTGATTCACTGGTGCCCCCCAGGGTGAGAACCGCGTCCGGGGCCCCTGTCCTTGCTTTTTAGATGGAACCTGGACTGGGGACTCGCTGCCCAAGGCGACCAGGTTAGTGTGGCTGCAAACCCGGGAGGTGGGGGCCCAGAGGGCGGGGAGACCCCCACCCACTCAGAGGAGGGGTGGATAGTCAGAGCCCATCTTAAATGCTGAAGCAGGTGGCACTGAACTTGGCCCCACCCCCGCAGGAGAGCCCGCAGCCCTCCAGGCTCCAGGCCAGGAGCGAGCCCCGCCCTGCTTAGGCTACTCACCCCTGCACCCTGCAGCCTGCTGTCCTGGGGAGGAAGGGAGGGATGGCCGAGGGGGTCACGGTCAGGTCGCCTGGCCTGGGGCGTCCCGGAGGATCAATCCCAAAGCCGGCGGGCCCAGGGCAGGCTTGGGCTTCCAAGCATGGGCTAGGCCTCCACGGCCCCACCGGCTTGGGGTCAGCTCCAGGGCGCTGGCCATCATGAGGGGGCTCCACACAGTTGTCCTTGATCGAGGGGGACAGGCTTTCCCCTGCCCATCCACTGGACGTGGGGGAGGGCTGTGCCGGGAGGGGAATGACCTTGGCCTCCGGCTGAGATGAGGGGAGCGTGGGTGTGCCTGGCGCTGAGCGTCTGGATCGCCCCGCCTCAGTCCCTCCCAGTCCGCATAGGGGGCCATCGGCAGGCCCTGTGGCCGGGGACTCGCCTGGTCCTGGGGGACAGGGCTGAGCCACAAAGGGACTCCCTGTCCCGGGAGCCCTAGCCACCCCCACAGCCGGCCTCAGCCCCTGGCGGCCCACGCTGGCGTCCTGGCCGTGGGGAGACCACCAAGGTGTGAGACAGGCCTGGCCGCTCTGTCTGACCAGCTAGAGAACCGCACGCACCGCCCGTGAAAGGAACGGCGGGTCTGATACCACCACTCGGTTGGAAAAAGGAAAAGAAAATGCCCAGGAGGATATTTGCACGTGTAGACAGAGAAAGTTCCGGAAAGGGACACACAAAGTGGTAACCGCAGCTGTCTCCACGTGAAGAAGCCACCAAGAACAGGGTGGCTGGGGGTCGGCCGAGAGCCGGACCTGACGGGCTGGACTCCAGTGGCGGGTGGTGCTGGCCTGGGAGGGGGGCCAGCTGGACGCCGTGTCCCCACCCCAGTACTCTGGGGTTCACTGTCCTCTTCCCTGGGCCCGAGGACCGTACACAGGGCCCCCGTCCTGAGCAGGAGCACCCCGGCCCCACCCCTGCCTCTCCAGACTACCCTCCGAGCCTCCCCACGACCTCGCCTTGATCCGACTTCTCCGGCAGCACAAGGGCCCACCTTTCCCCTTCCAACCTCCTCAGTCTGTGGAGCCCCGTCTCAGAAAGTGTTTTATTTCTCTTTTTTATTCTTTTATTTTCTGAATATATAAATTACCTCCATGGTCCAGAACGTAAAATGTACCAAAACATATGTAGTAAAGGGGCGCCTGGGTGGCTCAGTTGGTTAAGCATCTGATTCTTGGTTTGGGCTCAGATCTCACAGTCCATGGGTTCGAGCCTGGAGCTGGCCTCGGTGCTGACAGTGCAGAGCCTTCTGGGGATTCTTCTCCCCCCCCCCCCCGCCCCTCCCACACTTGTTCTCTCTCTCTCTTAATAAGTAAATACATAAACTAAAAAAAAAAAAAAGATACGTACTAAAGAGCAGGTCTGCCCTCGCCTCTCTCCTAGCCACCTGCTTGGAGCCAGCCATGGTCACTGCTTCCTTGGGTGTCCTTCCAGAATATTCTACTTCTGCATGCGCAGACATATTCTTGGGTGTCTTCCTTTTCTCTTTCCCACGTGAGCGGCATCAGACCCGCCGTAGCTAGCAGGGCGCGTGCCCTTGTCATTTTGAGAGTTTGGCCACACGAGCTCAGAAGTCCCGCCCGGAGGCCCTGCCCCCACCGCGTGGGGGATGACTGAGCCCACATCGCGACAGCGGCCTCTTCTCTCCTCGCTGGCCTCGTGGGTGGGAAGGGGCGTCTGGGGGCAGCTGACGTGTCTTGTCTTTTCTGCGAGAAAGGGCCGCGTTTTTACTGAAGGGAAGCGTGGGCACAGAGCAGAGCGAGGACAGAGGCCGTCAGCCACCGGCCCGCGTCCATGTCAGGACAGAACGGTCCCCGGGACCACCCCGTCCCCTCACGGCACCGATGGTTTCTCCCGAGTCTGATCTTTACCTGCAGGACCTCTGACAGGTCACCTCTTGTGTTACGGGAACAGCCTGGAGTGGCCCAAGCCACGCCGGAAACTCGCCTGAGACTCTCTGACGTCACCGGGGGGGTGGCCCCCGCGTGTCCTCAGTCTCTGAGAAGTGAGAGCTGGCCTGCCCCTGCCCCCGGCGCCACCGGCAGGGCCACATGGACGCTCCGGGGCAGAGCTGGTGCAGGGTTTCCTGTCTGTCATCCGTGCACGTCCTGGGTCGCCGCCCAGAACTTTGCAGCCGACTCCTGCTGCCTCTGGCAGGACGGGCGTGCTGCGGGCCGCGACCGGGGATCGGGGGCGAGTGGTGTGGCTTCTCTGTGCCTCAGTTTCCCCCACTGTAGGGTGTGGTCTGGAGAGGCCCTGGGCACGGAAGAGCATTTGTGCGAATCAGTAACAGCCAGGACCGTGGTTCCCGGCCTCTGGCCAGTGGGGGACCTGGCGCCCCTCCCCGTCAGGTCGAGGTGCCACATTTCCGGGGAAAGAGCCGGATACGCAGTTACATTTGAGTTTTAGGTGAATGAGAATTAACTGTCCCGAATCTTGCCTGGGACTTGTGCTAAAAATTGTTTGCGTTGATTTGCCAACCCCGGGCCCAGGGAACACTGGTGGGTATTTTTCGTTGTCACGGCTGGAGGATGCTACGGCCTCTCGGGGCCAGGGCTAGCCACCTGCTCTGCACGGGGTGGCCCCTCCCCGAGGCAGGGTCGGCCCCAAAGGTCAGCGGGGCGGACCCAGGAGCCCTGAGCTGCACGCGCCAAGCTTCGCCTGCTGCCTTGACTTCGGTTCTCCTGCACCCTCACCCCCCAACCTGGCCGAGACCCAGGCGGCCTCCCCTAGACCAGTGCCAGGACTCAGGGCTGGGAGCCCGCGTTGGGGGAGGGGGTCGGGAGCACATCTCCCCCACCCGCCTGCCCTTCTCTCTCTCTGGCTCCTCCTCCCGGGCTCGTCCCTGACGCAAGCCGGGGCTTTTTTCTTAATTAAAAAGAGATTTAAAACATCCACCGCTGTCTCCACGGGGCCCAGGCTCCCTGGAAAAGGGAAAGCCTCCCTCCCTGCCCTGGCCTCGTCCTAATAGTGCAAAGCTTTCCACTTAATTGGAATGAGAAAAAAAAAAGATTAAGTACATCTGGAATGCTCGGAGGCATTTGTCGGCTTGTTTTTTGAAAGACCCACACTCATCCGACATCCGACATCCGACTGGGCTGGCCCGAGCGCACCCCGTTCCTGCCCCAGGGCCTTGGTGCATGCGGGGGCTGACCCGAGTGCCCTCACCCTCCCTGCCGCTCTCCTGCCGCTCTCCGATCGGCCCCTCCAGGAATCCCTTTCCGACTCTGACCATCTGATGCCCCCCTCGGGCTGCTTCCCATCATCTGCTTCCCAACACTGACCCAGGCTCCAGAAAGTGTGTATTTGATTTGTTGCCTGGTCCCTGGGAAGGCAGGGTCCCTGTCAGATCCCACATGACATCGGCTGTGGTCCCTGCCTCCTCTGTCCCTCAGTGTGCGCATCTGGAAGATGGGCTCATGCCACCCCCTCCTTGGAGGAGGTCACATGCCCTGGCTGCAGTCAGCCCTCCTGACAGCGGCTTGAAACAGCCGGGCCCTCTCTCCTTTTTCCTTCTTTCTGGCTGGCCCTGAACTCTTCAGGGTCTCCCTTCTGCCCTGGGTCTGGAGGTGGGGGAAGGAGCAGAGAAACATGGGCCAAGACGGTTCTGTTCCCTGCTGTGTCCCCAGCGCACAGTGGGTGCACGCCGAGTGGCCACGCACCGCACACCCACCCCGGGCTCCGCTCTGCGCTGCAGGGGGAGGGCGCGTCAGGTGGGAAGGGCGGGGGCCAAGCCAGGCGAGGTCACAGACAGCCGGCAGAACCAACCGAGTCAGACTTGGTCTCCCTCGTGCCCGAGCCCGTGGCCATTTCCATCCGATACACGAGACGTGCCTCCGGGTGTCCGCGTGGAACCAGGAATGTTTTGTCAGAGCCGCCCCCACCCCAGCTGTCCCGCGGCAAGGGTGGGCTCAGGGGCCCGTGAGGGACAGCAGCTGGCTGGCCCGCAGTAGGTGCTTAATGTTGGCTGAACCCCATGAGTGAGATGAGCGAGGGCTAAGGTTAGACTCCCGCGCCGCTGGTGACCCCAGGAGTTGACCGAGCGAGCTCTGCGTGGCCAGCTCCGTGGGCCTTCATCCCCTCAGCAGCGCCTGGAGGGGGGGCTGTTATTTACCTCCATCGTGCAGGTGGGGACACCAGGCCCAAAGAGGCGGAGTCAGTGTGTGTTCTGGCCTCCGGGTGGTCATGGGTCCTACCTGGGTCTCCAAGCTGGTGCCGGCCCGTGTGCAGTTTTCAGAAGCAGCAGCAGAGGGCGCCCAGGAGCCATGCTGCGGGCGGCGGGCGGCGGGCGGCGGGCGGCAGGCGTCTGCTGTGGCCTCCGAGGGGCCTGGGGGCCCTGAGAGCTGCAGAGGCAGAGAGGCCCCGGCCCGGGGAACTGGGGCGCCCTGAGCAGAGGAGGCTGGGCAGTGGTGGCTGACGCCGGGAGGCGCAGGCCGGGAGCTCAGGCTGGGGCCACGCAGCCTGTGCGTGTCCTCTGGCACCTTCTTTCCCGAAGCCTTGGCATCCTTGCCTGGGGAGCGGCCAGGGTCCTCGGATGCACCCCGAGGGGCGATGTGAGGAGGCTGCAGTGTCCTCAACCCTGGGACCCCCAGGCCCCCGCCAGCCAGCTCCCTCTCGGCCGTTCCTCCGGCACTCGGCCGGCACGCGCCCCACCCCGGATATTTCATTCCCACAGGACTGTCATTAAGCCTCCTCTTATGGCCAGGAACTGGGCTCAGAGTGATGCCACTCTGTCCCCACGGTCACCCTAGCTTGGGGACTTCCTGCCTTGGCTATTGGACTCACCTGGGCGCTGAGGCTCTCTGGGGGTGGGGTCAACCTTCCCAGAGGATCCCCTGGGGCAGCCACTCCCCCGGAGCTGGGGGGAGGGCAGAGCCAGGTTGGGGGGGGGGACATCTGTCTGGCCCTGGAGCACAGCGTCCCCCGTTTTCCCCGCTCCAGGGGGCCGGGCTTTGGCTGCCTGGCCTGCTTCACCTCTGGGGCCAAGAACAGTGTGTGCCCCAGAGCAGGGGCCCAGTCAAGGTCAAGGGACCGCCAACCGCCCCCCCCCCAAGCTTCCGCACAGGCACCCCGAGACCTTCCGGTGTTTCTGGGGCGCTAGGACCCACTCCCTGTCCCCTGCCTCCTTGGGGCCTGGCCCCCTGAAATCCCAGCCAGACCCACCCTTTTCAGGAAATGGGCTTTTAATGGCCTGAGGCGGGCACGTAATTAACGAGTAACAATTCTGGCTTGAGCACAAATGAGCTGCTTGTCTGGGGCGCTGGTCGGCATTTGCTCTTAATCCCCAAAGTAGGCTTTATCTCCCGAGAGCTTCTCCCTCTCAGCTGGAGGCTGGGCCGCCCCTGGGGGGGATCTGAGAGGTGCTGAGTCTGCCCTCCGTCTCTCCGCCCTCTGCCCTCCTCCCTGCCTCCAGCATCTCCCCAGGGCCCACTGAGTGACCTGATGCTTCCCCAGTAAGAAAGTGGGCTTTGTCACCAAGCTCCCAGAACCCGTTAAAATGCAAATGTAGGGGCCCTGGGAGGAGCCTGGCTCTTCCCAATTAGCATTTTATTTTAGAACTTGGGAGTATTCGGGAGCAAGGGGCCTTGAAGACCGCGGGGAGACTCCCTCCTGTTTCTGATGGCAATAATCAGAGCCTCCTTTGTGGCCCCGTGAGATGCTTTTTATGGATGGTTCTAGAGAGAGCGAACGGGGGACGAGCATCCTCCAGGCCCCCGGCTCTCCGGGCTGGGGCTTTACGTGAAGCCGTCCATCCGCCCAGCCCAGCACCCCTCGGGGAGGGCACTGTCCCTACGCAGCCCAGCGCCCCTCGGGGAGGGCACTGTCCCTACGCGGCGTCAGCGCCCCTCGGGGAGGGCACTGTCCCTACGCGGCGTCAGCACCCCTCGGGGAGGGCACTGTCCCTACGCGGCGTCAGCCGGGCTGGGGTTTCCTTCCCGTTTTTGGCATTAACCAGCCTTGGGCTTTTGAGGTTCTGTTACTGCCTCTCGGGACATCAGGTGCGTTCCAGATCCAAAGGCCCCGACTTCTGGGTGGCCTAGGGCAGGGACTGGCAAACCACAGCCCCTGGGCCATGCCCAGCATGCTTCCCGTGTTTTGTAAAGAAAGTTTTATTGAAACACAGCCACGCCCATTCATGGGCGAGGTGGCAGTGGCAGTGCTCCTGTGAGGACGGCGAGGGTGAGTGGCTGCAGCACAGACCGCAGAGCCCCCGGAGCACAAGGCATCTCCTGTCTGGCCTCGCGCAGGAGGCTTGCCAGCTTCACCATATGGAATTACAAGAAGCATCGGGTTTGCAGATAGACTGGCTTTGGGTTTGGGTCCTGGCTCCGCCACACGCTGGCCGTTCAACCGAGTGCAAGTTCTTCCCCTCTCTGGTCCTCAGTCTCCACGTCTGTGAAATGGGGCCAGTTAGACTCCACACCTCCTAGGGGAGCAGTGAAGACCAAAGGAGGGAGCGCCATGGGGCGCTCAGTGCCGTGTCTGGCGTGCGGCAAATAATCCGCGAATGCCAGCCGTGCCCAGTGAGGACAGGAGGGCCTCCTTAGGCGCCTTCCTTTTATCTGTTTTACATTCCGGCTCCTACTGCTTTCAAGGAGGCTTGAAATCCACGGCTTTGGATCAGGTTGGCTGCTGCCTCAGTGGGTGCTCCCGAGGGACTCCTAGTCTGGTGGTGAGACGTGGCCTCCTCCTGCAGATCCGGGGGGCTGGGGTGCCCCCCCGGGAGAGCCGCTGTGGGTGTGAGTTCGGTGTGAGTGAAGGGGGAGGCCGTCCAGGGCCCGCGAAGCCTGCCGTGCTCACTGGGAGCAGGCTGTGTGCAAGGGGGGCCTCGCCGCCCCCCACCCCTGCAGTCCTGGGTCCAACCATGTGCTTCGTCAGTGAAAACGGGAACACAGTCCGCAGGCCGCCCTCACTTCCGACGCCGGGTGCAGCGGCTCGATCGTCCCCCGGAAGGACAGCACTCACGGAAAGGTCTGGACTCGTGGTGATGATTTATTACAGGGAAAGGACACGGATGCCAATCAGCCAAGTGAGGCAGTGGGTCGGGTGGAGCCCAGGAAAGTTCCGGATGGAGCTCTCCTTGTCCCTCCCCAGAGTCGTCGGGGCGCTACCTTCTTGGCAGACCTGTAACACACGCACGCGTGCACACGGAGTGGGGCTGACAGGCGAGGGTCGGCTGAGCCTCGTGTTCAGAGGTGTTCGTGGGTGTCCCCCCCCGCCATTGACCCATGGAGGTCCCGGCTCCCGTACCCTAGACGTGACCTTACTTGGAAACAGGGTCGTTGCCGATGTGATCAGTCAGGAAGAGGCCATGCTGGAGGGAAGGAGCCATGTGGGAAATTACGGGTTATAATCCAACACGACTCGTGTCCTAGCGAGGAAGTTTGGACACAGACACACGCAGGGACAAACCGTGTGAAGATGGAGGCAGAAACGGGGGTGATGTGTCTACAAGTCAAAGAATGCCCAAGAGCGCCCGCAAACCACCGAGAGGCGGGGACGAGGCCTGGGGACAGGGTCTTCTGGCACCTGAGTCTTAGACTTCCGGCGTTTAGACTCGGGAGCAAAGTTCTGCCGTCGGAGCCCGCGGTCTGTGGGGCTTTGTCACGGCGGCCCAAGGACACGGGTACACCGAACTCCGTGACAAGGGCCTGGTTGATTGCCCACGTGGCGGATCTGTCTCCAGTCCCTTTGGGTGTCACCCAGGGCCCGCGTGGCCGGACTACCCCATGTGCCCAGGGCCCCCCCGGGCAATGAAGGCTGTCCCTCCCGGCCTGGCACCCCAGGGGCTTCGAGACCGCCTCCCGGAAGCCGAGAACAGAGGCCGGAGAGCAGGTGTGATTTGCCCAGGGCCACGCGGCCCACGGGCAGCCGGACCGACTGGGAGTCGGTGCCTTCGCCACCATGCCAGCCGCGGGCAGCTCCTCTGGGCACAGAGTCCAGGCCCCGCCGCATATGGGCCGAGAATCTGGCCTGATGCCATCGCTCCTGGTCATCCGACGTCCCTGCTTTTGTGGGTTTAAACAGACTTCCTGACCGTCCAGGCGGGAGCTGCTGTCACAGGGACCCCCCTCAGGGGGCCACAGGGGGCCCCAAGGCGCCCCTGTGGTTTTCCCACCACGCCGTGGGCGAGGCTCTCCCCACAGTGCACCTGCCGCCCCGTCCGCCGCTGGCCGGCGCGGGCTGTGCGGACTGTCTGCGTTTCCAATCCTGTGTAACACATCGCCCTCAACCTCAGTGGCTGAAGCATCGTCTCGCAGCGTCTGGGAAGTCGGGAATGACCTGGCTCCGGGCTCCTCGCGGGGGACATTTAAGCTGTCAGCTAGGGCTGCGGCGTCATCCAAGGGCCTGACGGGGCTGGAGGACTCCCTGGACTCCCTGGACTCCCTTTCCTGGTGGAAAGGAGGCCCCGCCCCTCACCCCACCCCACTGGCTGCTCAGTGGTCCCCACAGGGGGGCAGCCGGCTTCCCTGAGGCCAGAGGGCTAGGAGGAAGTCAGAGTCCCCTGTGACCTCATCTGGGAAGTCACAGGCCACGCCCCCCCTCATATTCTGTGGGCTAGAAGCTGCGCTAAGACCCTCCAGCCTGAGGCGGAGGTGGGAGACGCCTGGGGACGTGCCGAGGGCATCGAGGATGCCATTACTCAGCTCCTGCTGTGGGCCGGACCGAGGTGCCTGAGCGAATGTCATCCCCGGTGGGAGCTGTTTGGGGAGAAACACTGAGCAGTGGGGGTGGGGGGGCCCAGCTGGCGGTGCCTGCGGTGGTTTCGTGTTTACGATTTACAGCCCCCCACTGGCTCTCTCCCCTGCCCTGAGCCGGGCCCCAGGGAAGCACAGATGCGTGGGACACGGCTGCCCTCCGGACGCTCCTGGTAAAGGGAGACGGAGTTGAGAACTAAGGTCTCAGTGCAGTCTGATCAGCGCTGGGAGAAGATGGAGGAGTCAATCAGGGTAGATGGACAGAGGCGGGAAGGACCGCATTTGCTGGGACACGGTCCCCAGAGAAGAGCCTGTTGTGCTGGGCTTTGACGGGTGAGTAGGAGCCCGTTCCCCGGTAAAGGGAGAAAGCACATTCCAGGCAGAGAGAGCAGCACGGGCCGAGGTCCAAAGGGGTCGGGAGCCCAGGGTTTTGGGGAGCTGTGAGCAGCATCGGGAGTGTGTGCAGGTGGCGGGGAATGAGGATGCAGGTAGCGCGGGCCAGACCCTGAAGGCTGAAAGCTGGGCTGAGATTGACAGTGATTTACGATCAACATCTCCCAAAATGTTTTTCACGACTCATGGTTCTGTGCGAGGTCGAAAGCAACTCTTCCACACACAGACCCCCAAGTCACTTAAATTCAGGGAGCCTGGGGTGAAGCTCACTTCAGGAGCTGCAGGACTTCTCAGAGCCTTTAATTCTCTAACAGGCACGAGGATCCCCAAGAGAAAGAGAGGTTAGGTGGGGTCCAGTGAACATTCAAATGTGTGCTCTTCCCAAACTCATTTGATCTTGCAACCCCCGGGGGCCATGCTTTGAGAACTACTGCCCGTACCAAGTTGTCAAGAAACTTGGAGGGTTCCGCTGGTGTGCGGTATGCTCGGGCTCGTGGTTTCTGGCAGGGAGGCCAGTTAGGGGCTGGGGAAGGAGAGAGAAGGACGGCAGGGCCACTGAGGCACGATGGCATCTGCGGGCTTGTGATGGGTCAGGTGACGGGAGAGGCGGAGAGGGAGGGAGTGTGGCCGGCGCTCTGGTTTCTGGCAGCAGTGGTTCCCGTGACTGGGGCTGGAAGGAGGGAGCAAGGGTGCGGCGTGGATGGCGTTTGGTAGGGGGGGGTCCCCAGAGTCTGTGGCGGGGCGTGGCCGACCCACCTGTGCCTCGTAGTAGCTGCCACGGGGCCAGAAATTCACCAACCGTAGAAGAAACGGACCCTCCCGGGAAAGCCCAGTGCGCCCGACCTGACCCGGGACGAGACAGAAAGCCTGACTAGCCCCGTGTCAGATACAGACCCCAAACTCCTAATCAGAAAACCTTTGCGTAGAGATTCCAGGCTCAGACGGTCCCACTGGGGAACCCAGTCAAGTGCCTAAGGGAGAATGGAATTCCGTCTCCCGGAGGACCTTCCAGAAGGGGGTGTGGGGGAGGAGCTCCAAGAATCAGGCCGGTCCTGGTCCAGGCCGCGCTGCGCATGCTTGCAGCCGTGTCCCGGGGCCTCCGGGTACCAGCGCTGATCTGGGCACTGGAGCCACGTTAGCGAACCAAGCAGGTGAAGCAGTGCCGTCCCCAGTGTGGACGGGCATCGAACGGCCCCGCGCCTCCGTGTCCCCCTGCCCGAAGTGAGGGCGGCGCTCCCCTCCGTGCGGGGAGGCGGCAGGCGAGCGGGTGGGAGGCTCCCAGCGGCCACTGATGCTTGTCTCCCTGTCGTGTGTGACCCTGTGTGCCCCGCGGCCTCTGCCCCCTCAGGCCTGAGAATGTGCGGCGGCGGCGGCAGCCATGACGAGGCCCCCGTCCTGAGCAGCCAGCACCTGGACGTGCCCAGCATCATCGTCACCCCCCCGACCCCCACGGGCGTGATGCTGCCACGGGACTCCAGCCGGACAGGTGAGGCCGCCCTGCGCGCCGCCCGGCCTGTGGGGCCTGGCTGGGGACAGCTCATGGCCCCCTCCGGTGCCGCGGGTCTGAGCGCACGTCCCCACCTGCCTGGCGTTCCTTAAAAATTTATGCCTGGATCTGCGTCCGCGCCACCGTGGGCCCCTCGCGCACCAGCCTCAGCAAGATGTGGCGTATTAAGTAATTAGCTAGGCAGCCCTGCCGGCGGCCCGGGCGGGTGATGGATGGGGCCGGGCGGGCCCAGCAAGTAATGGACGGACGTGCCTCCCCGGTCGGCGGGGGGCGGGCGCGCCGGCTCGCTGGCCACAGCACTTCCGCTGGGCAGGTCCGGCGCGGGGACACACCGTCTGTGTCTGGGCCTTCCAGACACAGCTCGCTGTGGGGCTGGGGGGGGTGGGGGGGAGGAGACAGACCGGAGTCCCCGCCTGGCCCTCTGTGGACACTGTTGGAGCCAGTGGGTCACGCGGTTCATTTGTTCATCAAAGAGGTTTATGGAGCCGTGCCTGTGCTAGGTGCTGAGGCCGCCGTCACGAATCACAGTGACAGAAAGTCCTGATGACGTCGGCGGTGAGTCCGCGTTCTCATGGAGTCCTCAGGGTCACTCTGGGTTAGGTCCCGTTCTCGTCCCCGTTCACAGAAGGGCAAACTGAGGTTCAGAGAGGTTGAGACATTGGCCATCTTGCTGGTAAGCAGCAGGGCTGGGACTCAGACCCAGCGGTGAGATCGGCCCCAGGCCAGGCACCCCCCGAGTGGCATCACTCAGCCAGCCAGCCGCCATGACAGTCCTGCCCTGCTCCGGCGGGGACCCCGGCTCACAAGGCTGATGTGGGGCTGGCGAAGTCTGGCGTGGGGTGGGAGTGGGGAGCTTGGATAGACTGTTCCAGAAGTGCTAAGCTTGGATCTCAGCTTGCCCACCAGGGTTAGGTCATCTGGAGGAAGCCGTCGGGCCCCCTCTGGGTCGGGCCCTCTGCAGGGACCGGGGCTGGGCCCTTCTCAGTAATGGCTGTGACTCACGCGGGGTCATGTTCCCGTGCCCCCTTCCCAAGTGCCGGGCACCAGGCTGCCGCTTCTCATAGTGCTTCTTCTTCCAACCCTGCGGATCGTGAGTACCACCCTTATCTCTAGTTTACAGAGGGGGAAAGTGAGGTCCAGAGAGGGGCAGGGACTCGCCTAAGGGCACACAGCAAGGTGGGAGAGGGGCCTCGCTCTTGCTCCAGTGTCCAATCAGAGAGCTCCGTGCAGACAGCGGAGGCTCAGGTCCTTTGTTCGGCCTTAGGCGTTCTTCCCTGCCAGCCTCGGTGTCCTCATCTGTAAAATGGGATCACAACCACCTTCCCAGCCCCCAGAGCCACTGTGAGTGTGGGGAGACTTAGGGTCACCTTACAAGGTCAGAGGCCCTGACTTGCAGCAGAGCCCCCTACGAGCTTAAGCATCTCCGGGGGCAGACGGTGCAGAGAGACTGCACAGGGGTACACTCCTGTCTGTCTGCTCAGACCCCGTCTCTCCGCTTTTCCCCTTGCAGAGAATGGACGCATGGGATCAAGGGCACAGCCCTCACGGTCGGAAGACCCTGAATTCAGATCCCTGCTCCATGACCTGTCACCTGTGACTTTGAGCAAGAGGCTCTACTTCCCCGAGCCTCAGTTTCCCCATCTGTAAAACGGTGCCTCAGCGGTTGGGTTGGGGAGGACTCGCCACAGGGTCGGGGTCTGATTCGTGCCCTGTGCAGTGGCCGTGTTGTTGACATTCCGTCTCCAGTGATGTTTAGGGCCGGGGAGACCACTCCCTCCGGGCTGCCGGCTCCCAGCGACCCCCGGGGCTTCCGCAGGCAGTGAGGAGGTGGCCCCGCCTGGCTGACCTGAAGCAGGGTCCCCGTCCCTGGGCCTTGACTTCCCATCACTAGGACAGGGGCCTGGAGGCCCCAGGCTTAAAGGCCCCTCCTAAAGGAGGCTGAGTCGGAGGTGGGACGCGGGGGTTCAAGCCCACGGACTTCAGCCAAGGCCCCGGTGACTCTGCGCTGGGTGTGGGCAGAGGGTGTGTGGGGACAGGCCAGGAGCCCATGTCCCTGCTGCCCCGCCGCCCCCTCAGCATCCTTACCGCTACTGCCTCTCTGCACGGGGAGCCCAGAGACGCTGGCCCTGGGGCTCCGGATGTGGCGGGTGGCCGTCCTGAAGCTGACCCCTTCTCTTTCTCCTAGTCTGGCTGGATGAGGCAGGGTCGCACCCAGAGGACGGAGACGTAGACCCCGAAGCCTGAAGAGGGGGCACAGACCAGAGACCGTCCTCACGGGCTCCCCCTCCTGTCGGCCCCAAGGCCACACGTCCCCGGGGGCTGGGCTGCCGGGACACGTGTGCTGAGGACCCCGCCAGGAACACGAAGGACTCCGGCGCCCGACGGGTTGCAGGAGGAGCCCTGCCCGCGGCCAGACCATGTTTCCGCGGCCCCAGCGAGCGGACTGGACCCCTGACGCCCACGCGTTCTTGCTGCTCCCGGAGCCGCGGCGACGGCCACTGAGGCCTCCTCCCGGACCCGCGCACCCTCGCTGCGCCTCGGGCCGCGCAGCCGGGCACGGAACTTGCAGGAGTGACTCCATTTTTTATGCGTTGTTCTACAGCTCTGAGAACAGTCCAGAAAGCGATTTATGAGTTCTGTTTTGCATTATAAATAAAGGTCATCTGTGACGGTCGGGGGCCCCGCTGCTTGGGCTGGGCAGAGGAGACGGAGCGCACGCAGGTACCCGGGTTCTGAGGATCCCCTCCCGCGGCGGGGCGGGGCCGCGCGGGCCGGGAGGCGGGGCCGCGGGACGGTCTCAGGCCCTCCGTTGGCACCCCGCGTGGGAAGCGTGGCCGTGGCCCCGAGGCCCAGCTCCGTCCTTGCCAGCCCTGGGAGCCTGGCAGTGATCCATCTCTAGGATGGGAGGCAGTGGTTTGGGGTTTTGCTTTTTGCAAGAACGTTAAATTGTTAGTGTCCCGCCCTCCCCCGCCCCCCAAACTGTTCTGATGGCGACACCTGTGTTTGGCTCCTACCCGACGCCGGGTGGCTTCTCCCGGTTCGGGTGTGCCTGCTGTGTGAGCTGGGTTAGCAGAGCCTGAGCCAAGGCTTTGGGGGGAAAAGGGTTATTTATTTGGAAGGTGACCCGGGAGCACGCAGGTAGGGAGGGGCGTGGGAAGTCCCGTTCGGGGGACCCGAAGACTGCTCTCAGCTCGGTAGCTCACGGGAGGGACTCCTGGAACGCAGGAAGGCCACCACGGGTATGTTTATGGTTTCTTACCGTGAAAGATTGCAGATGACCATCGCAAAGGGCGGGAACCACAGGGTGGGGCCCAGGAGGGAGCACACAGGAAGGCCTTGCAGACGTCTGATTCTCCCAGCAGCCCTGATGACGCACGCTCGCGTCCTGGCAGCCCCTGGGTCACCCTGAGCCCCTGCGTCCGTGATTTGCGCTGGGGGGGTGGCCACGTGGACATGGCTGGCCGCCCACATGCCGACCTCGGGAGGTCAGGCTGGTGTGAGTGACTCAGGCTTACCGTAAATCATGCTGTTAGCCTGAGCCTCGTGGTCCGAGGCTCCAGGTAAACAAAGACACTCTTATCGGGCAGGACATTCCAGGAGCCCAGAGGTCACCTCCCAGGAGCCCGGGGCAAAGGCCAGACCGCTCCGGGAGGTTCCTTCACTGTACCGAGGAGAAGGGAGGCGGGGAAGGGAAGGAAGGAGCCGTCAAGGGGGTCCCGGGGCCAGTCAGCCCGGGGGCTTCTGGGGAGGCACTGCTGAGCCCCGTTCAGCGCCGTCCCCCCGCCGAGGGGGTGAGGACGGGGGTCCGCGTCCTCCGTCTCCCATTCATTCCGGGCTGCTCCGGAACCAGCTGCCACTTCTGGCCCGGCCCCTGGCACCTTACAGAGGACAGCAGGCGCCCTGGAAGGCTGAGCGCCCGCGGGGTGTGGTGGGCCCACGGTCAAGGCCTGCCCTGTGGGTGTGCAGCCTGCAGAGTCCCGCGGAGCCCCCCTCGGAAGGGCCTTGGTCTAAAGCTCTGGGGTCCCATTGTTTTTCCCTTTAACGTTTATTATTGTTGAGAGGGAGGTGGGGGGACAGGAGATCCCAGGCAGGCTCAGAGCTGTCAGCACAGAGCCCGATGCACGGCTCAGACTCACAAACGTTGAGATCGTGACCTGAGCTGAGGTCGGAAGGACAGTCAACCGACCGAGCTCCCCGGGCACCCCACGGCCTTGCAGCTCTTAATCATTCATTGTTGAACGAGGGCCCCCGTGTCCACTTTGCCTTGGGTCCTAGGAATGGCCTCCCTGGCCCTGCTTCCCGCCCAGGTGGCCACCTGCGCCCTGAGGTGCGGCTCGGGCCATCGGAGCCTCTTCTGTGGAGCCCACCCCACCCCCCATTCCGATGAGAACAAGGTCAAAGGCACACGGCAAAGAGAGCATAGGGATGGGAGATGGCGGCCAGTTCTGGAAAGAACAGTCCGCCACCACATTGGAGCACTGCCTGTCCCTGGCCCCGCCCCCAGCCGACTGGTGCTCCTTTACCAAGGGCCATGCCAGCTGGGAGCCTTTTCTGTTGCACCCATCTCCTACGGGCGAGACGCCCTTTCCCTGTCTCATAATCCTTGACGTGCAAGTCCTCCGGTGACCGGGCTCCCCCCTCCACCAGCTGGGGCTGATCTTACCCAGAGCCCACCCCCCAGCACCCTGACACCAGACCCTTAGAAAATAAAACTCCATGGGGTGCCCGGGTAGCTCCGGTGGCTAAGCATCTAACGCTTCGTTTCGGCTCAGGTCATGATCTCACGGTTCGTCAAATGGAGCCCCATGTAGACTCTGGTGCGGAGCCTCCTTGGGATTCTCTCTCTCCGTCTCTCTTTGCTGCTCCCCTGCTCGGGCTTTCTCTCTCTCTCAAAAAAAAATATTTTTTTAACTTTTATTTGTTTTTTGAGGGAGAGAGAGACACAGAGTGCAAGTGGTGTAGGGTCAGAGAAAGAGGGAGACACAGAATCCGAAGCAGGCGCCTCAGCACAGAGCCTGATGCGGGGCTTGAACCCACAAACCGTGAGAACATGACCTGAGCTGAAGTTGGACGCTTAACTGACTGAGCCCCCCAGGAACCCCAAGGTGTTTATTATTTAGTACTCAGATGCTTGCTGTGTGCCCAGCACAGCTCTGGGCCCTTTGAACCCCTAAGACACTCTGGGAGGAAACTCGTAAGAGATAGTGTGTAAGTCAGCTTTCTTTTTGCTGCGATATTGCTGTGTAACAGACAACCCCTGGTGGAGGTCGAATGTGTATCCACCCCCCAAATGCATATGTTGAGACCTAATCCCCAGTGCGATGGTATAAGAAGGGGGCAGGCGCCTGGTGGCTCAGTCGGTTAAGCGTCCGGCTTCAGCTCAGGTCATGATCTCACGGCTCATGGGTTTGAGCCCCGCATCAGGTTCTGTGCTGACAGCTCGGAGCCTGGAGCTGCTTCGGATTCTGTGTCTCCCTCTTTCTCTTTGCCCCCCATCCCCATCACACTGTCTCTCTCTTTCAAAAAAAAATATTAAAAAAAATTTTTTTTAATTAAAGAAAAAGAAGGGGGGCCTCTGGGAGGTGACTGGACTGACAGACACCCTTACAGGAGACCCCCTCAGAGAGATCCCCCCACAGAGGACACGGCCGACTCCGAACCAGGAAGCGGGCCCTCACCAGACCCCGCCCGTGCTGGTGCCTCGATCCTGGACTTCCCAGCCCCCAGAACTGCGAGAGATCCGCTTCCGTTGTCGGTAAGTCGTCAATCTATGGTTTTCTGTTCTAGAAGCACAAACGGACGGAGGCACACGTGCTGCCCGCACCCAGCGGCTGGGACTGCAGGCGTTAGGGTCTCACTGCCTGGGCTCTGCGTGGCCGGGGCTCTGCTGAGGGGCCGTGCGGGGCTGGGCTCTGTCCGGCCGCAGCTAGGTTCACGTGGCTGCGTGTCTCCTCTGTGGCCGGCCACTGCCCCGGGGTGTGCCCGTGGGGGGCGCCGGGGGACGCGCAGCGCAAGCCAGGCCAGGCGACTGTGTGCTCAGCTCCTGCTCGTGACTCGGGGCCCCATCTCCGGGCCGGCGGGGAGCCCCCACAGCTCTCTGGGCACAGCTTAGGGATCTCCAGGCCTCCCGGCAACCTGCTGTGGCTAATCACGGCTTCATCCAGGCTTTTAGTGCCCATGGCAACAGGAAGCGGGCTGTGAGCTGGAGCCTGGACAGGAGGGGCTGGGCAGAGGCTGCCGGCCCCGGGACGCCGCCTGCCGGGGCTCGGGGAGGTCCCTCACTCTCGTGGGGCCCCGGTGTCCGCACCAGTCCTGGGCTTCTGGCCTCTTGTAGCTGGATGCCTGCTCCGTGCCGAAGCCAGCATCCTTGGGAAACTGCCCGCTGAGTGAGGGGACAGGGACCTTTCTTGGTGGCATGTGCGCCCGAAGCTGCAGTGACCCCACACGTGACTCACTGCCCAGCCCCTGTCCCTAAGCCCCTGCCTGCAAGCAGGCTTTCTCTTCCCACAAGGGAGGGGCGAGGTGCAGGGGGCCTGCTCAGTGCAAGCTCTCGCCCAGGGAGGGCGTGAAAGTGGGGGGCCGGGCACCCCATGCAGCCCTAGCACCCCTCATAGGAGCTGTGAGAAAGAATGGGGGGACTGTGCTGTGTCCTACATTGTGCTGTGTGACCTTAGAAAATCACTTGACCTCTCTGAGCTGTTTTCTCACCCAGAAAGAGAGGGTAACGTGGAGAGTGTCTGAGGATTCAGTATAACAATCTGCATAAACCCCCGCCCGGCGCCTGGCGTGGAATGAACACCCAGCGTCAGCGACCTGATCAGGTAGGTCACAGACCTCTCTGGGTCTTGGTGTCCTCACCGGGGAACAGAGACAGTGCCATGGGGACCTGAATATTGTGCGACATCGAAAGTATGAATGGGGTGCACTGCAAGTACCTTCCCCCCCCTTTTCATTTTTAATATTTATTTTTGAGAGAGTGTGAGGGGGAGGGGGGACAGGATCTGAAGCAGGCCCTGCGCTGACAACTCAGCGCCCCACGCGGGGCTCGAACCCACGAACCGTGAGATCATGGCCTGAGCTGAAGTCCGACGCTCAACTGACTGAGCCACCCAGGCACCCCTTTTTTCTTTTTTTGTTTTTGAGAGAGAGCACACACGCTCACACACACACACACACACACACGCACGCACACACGCACGCAGGGGAGGGGCAGAGAAAGAGGGAGAGAATCCCAGCAGGCGCTGTGCTGTTAGGGTGGAGCCCAATGTGGGGTTCCAACTCAGCCCCCCCGTGTCCCCCCTGTCCCCCCCGTGTCCCCACCTGCCCCATTCTTCCTCTAGAGCAGGAGCAGGTGAGCTGGGAGCGCCCCTCATTCCCTAAGGAAGGCAGTGAGCGCGGGATCACCCCACCTTCCGGCCCCTGTGCCCTTATGGATGTTCTGGTCTACACAGGAGTGCTTCTCAAACCTGAAAGTGCTCTCACGGGGGTCCGGTTCAAATGCAGATTGTGTCCGGTGTCCGGGGAAGTCTGGCTGGGGGGGGGTGGGGACGGACGGACTCCGGGATTGCATGCCTTGCATTCACCTGCCAACAGCCTGTCCCTGTGCTCAGCTCCCTTGTCCACCGGGTGACCTTGCGCAAGGGCCTTTGCCGCTTGGGGTCTGTTTCCTTCGAGTTGGGGGAATAACTAGGTTTGGGGGGATGTTTCAATGAATGAGGAGACAGATCTGAGGCCCAGGATCCCAAAAGTGCTGCTCAGTCCTGCGTGGACCTCCGGGGCCTGGAGCTGCCTGAGCTCCGGGCTCCAAAGATCTCGAACAGACCAAGTCTGGCCGCTCGTCGCTGACCAAATCCAGAGGCAGAGACAGGAAAGCGATTTATTTCCCTGAGGCCGACGCTGGGAAGACAGCGCACTAGCGGCTCAAAGACTCTCCAAAGTGCAGAAAATACTTCCCGTTTATCTACGGAAAGTGTGGGGCAAAGGTGGGCGGTGCGTGCAGGTAGGCGGTGAAGGTTAAGTCCACCCCTGTCTGGGGTCAGTCACGAGGGGGCTTGCAGGCTGTCAGGGCCCATGTGCTTATCACTTGAGGGGCAGCTTCTGTTCCCGTCACAGGACGCTCTGCCCTCAGGCTCCTTCTGCCTGAGCCGAGAGACACGCAGGACAGAAAGACCCGGAGTAGCCAGCTTGAGGTCCGGGGCGCCTGGCTCGCTCGGTCGGTGGAGCACACAGCTCTCCATCTCAGGGTTGTGAGTTCGAGCCCCACGTTCCGTGGAGGGCTATCCCGTGTAGGGATAACTTAAGAAATAAAATCTTTTTGGGGAGCCTGGGTGGCTCAGCCGGTTAAGCGTCTGAGTTTGGCTCAGGTCATGATCTCACGGTCTGTGGGTTCAAGCCCCGTGTCAGGCTCTGTGCTGACAGCTGGGAGCCTGGAGCCTTGTTTGGATTCTGTGTCTCCCTCCCTCTTTGCCTCTCCCTTGCTCAGTCTCTGCCTCTCTCTCTCTCTCTCAAAGATAAACATTTTTTTAAAAACCTGTAAAAAATATAAAATATTTTTTTGTAATGTTTATTTTGAGGCAGAGAGGGTTCAAGTAGGGGAGGAGCAAAGAGAATCCCAAGAGGGCTCTGCACTCTCAGCCCAAGAGCCCGACACGGGGCTCGACCCCATGAACTTCAAGATGATGGTCTGACCCAAAATTAAGAGTTGGGACACTCAGGGGCGCCTGGGTGGCTCAGTCGGTTAAGCGACTGACTCTTGATTTCGGCTCAAGTCACGATCTCATGGTTGGTGGGATTGAGCCCTGCATCAGGCTCTGCCCTGACTCAGCACAGCTGGCTTGGGATTCTCTCTCCCTCTCTCTCTGCCCCTCCTCTACTTAGGCTCTCTCTCTCAAAATAAATAAATAAATGTCCAAAAAGAAAAAGAAAAAGAAAGAGTCAGAAGCACCTGAGTGGCTCTGTCAGTTCAGCACACGACTAGCGATTTCAGCTCAGGTCATGATCTCACAGTTTGTGAGTTCGAGCCCCGCGTGGAGTCTATGCTGACAGCATGGAGCCTGCTTGAGATTCTCTTTCCCTCTCTCTCTCCCCGTCCCTCACTCGTGGTCTCTCTCTCTCTCAAAAAAAAAAAATTGGAGGCTCACTTAAAGGCGGGGGAGGGGTGGGTATCTCTTTGGAGCTGGTCTAGAATGAGGACTTCTTTGAACCCTGATTCTCACCTCTTGCTTCCATTTTTCCCTAAGTGCATCCTGCGGGAAATGGGTACTAATGTCTGCAGTTTATTTTTCATTTACTTTTAGTGCCAAAGTCGTGCAGACCGATTAAAACCGACAATAAAAACGCTTTGTAAATGGCTCCCCCCAAACTGCGCGTTGGCGGGGTGTGGACGGGGGCTGGCAGCAGGTAGGTGGCGGACGGAGTGGAAACAGAGGGGCGTTAGCGGTTCTGACCCCCGAGGAGGCCCGGGACCCCTACCCGGCCCGTCCCCTGAGCAGTTCCCAGGTTCCAGGGGCGAGGGGCTGTTCCGGCCTGGCCCGTGACTAGGGACTCGTGCTGTGAGCCTCCGGGCGGGGGGCTGGGAGGGGAGAAAAGTGTGAAAACAGATGGAAATGTAATTTTTTAATGACGGCAGCAGATGGCAAAAAGACAAGCGTGTATTTGCACCATGTCGGAGCCATCTGAGAGCACCCGGCTCAGCTGTGACGCGAGATGTGCGTGAGCCGCTGGCAGAGGGCTCCCCAGCAAACCCTGGAGGCCTGCCTGGAGGGGGAAGGCCCCGCCGGCCTCCAGGGGAAGGCAGGGCGGCTGCCTGGAGCCACAGGTAGATGGGGGGCTGCCTTGGCTTTTTCTGGACCTGGGCAGGCACTCTGAGCTCTGCTTTTAGCCGGTGCCTACTCTTGGGCGCCCCCCGGTGCTGCCGGGCCATTGCCACGGCTCACCTGGGCCTCTGCTCTTGGCCTCCGGGTGAGCCTCTCCTCCCCCAGACCACCTGCCACGCTCGCTCCCGCCGGCTGCACCCACCAGAGCTCTGTCCTAAAGTGTGAATCTGTTCTTGTCACGCCCCCATCCACATCCCTCAGAGGGCCCCTCGCTGGGCTCAGGCGCCCGTTCTCGGCTCCCCCAGCAGGCCCCGGGAGCCCGCTGGTGTGTCTGGCCTGTGCTGTCGCAGGCTGTCTGAGGAAGGCCACCCGAGCTGAGCCACCTGCTGAGCGTGAGTGGGGCCGCCTCTGAGCACCACTCCTGTCCTCCTCCCGAGCCCCACGGTGTGCGGGCCAGAAGGTCAGGTTATCACCCCCACCCTGGAGCCCTGGAGGGAAGACAGCCCCCCCCCCCACGTGGGAGCCATGGTCCTCAGGCTCCCGGGGCACAGCTGGCGGACCGGCCCCCAGGAAGCCATCCTGCCCGTTAGCAGAGCCCGCTCCAGGCTGATAACGGCTTGCTTCAGCTGAGGACAAAGGAGGGAGGTGTTTTCCATCGTGGTGTCCCTTCTACAGCTGTGACTGTCACCCTAGCCCCCTGCTGAGTTGGGCGACACCAGCCCTGAGTCACGGCCTCCCCTCGGCTCCTCCCAGAGGCCACAGGAAGGAGCGTGGGGTCAGTTTATCAGCTCCGTGGCCCCTGTGCCTCGGCCCTGCCCCAGAGGCTGTGACTCCTTCAGTCCAGGTGAGGCCTGGACGGAGGACAGGCGGTGCCTCCCCGGCCTGCTCCACTCGGCCCTGTGCTCCATCACTGTGCCACGCTGGTCCCCTCCCTAGCAGGCCGTCGCTCCCACCTGGCGGGATTGGGCTTCAAGGTCAATGAATCAAGGATTGAAAGAACAGGCTCTGACCAGACGGCCCTCAGGGGCGTCCCAAACGCGCTCAGCCCAAGAATCACCGGTGGGGGCGCGTCGGCGGCCACGGGCCCAACGGCAGACCCTTGGTAGGACCCCAGGCCCGAGTCGGTGGCTCATGCTGTAGATGCTCAGTTTCCACATGGGGCTAAGTGGCTGCCGTCGTGGCTGGGACAGCTCCAGGACACTTCTGTCACTGCAGGAAGGTCCGCTGCCGTAAGGTCCGAAGTCCAAGATGCGGACTTCCTGTTCCGAGTTCTGTTCATCTGGGTGAGTCCTAATGGGACCAAAGGTTTCATAGCACCGACTCTCCTGAAGGAGGCGCCGGCTTCAATTTCAAGAGCGTTGAGATGCCTGGCGGAGCCCTAAAGGGGGGAATTCCGAGCCTGGGGCTTGAATTCACGACCCCCAGGAGCCAGCCTCACACGCCCCACCAACCGAACCAGCCAGGCGCCCCAAGATTTTTTTAAATAAAATTTTTTAGAAGAGCTTTAGATTTACAGACAAGTTGCAAAAATACTACAGAGGATTTCCGTAGTGTATCCACCTAGTTTCTCCTGCCCTGTATCTTGCCCTACTCTGGTCTGTCTGTCAAAATTAATGAGCCAATTTTGATACGCTTTTATTTTTTTAAAATTTTTTAAAACATTTCTTTATTTTTGAGAGAGAGACACAGTGTGATCAGAGGAGGGGCAGAGAGAGAGAGGGAGACACAGAATCGGAAGCAGCTCCAGGCTCTGAGCTGTCAGCACAGAGCCCGATGTGGGGCTCAAACCCACGAATCGTGAGATCATGACCTGAGCTGAAGTCGGATGCTTAACTGACTGAGCCACCCGGGCGCCCTATGCTATTATTTCTTTTAGGTGCAAGTCTGATTTCTAGTTAGTTACTGTACAGTGTTTATCAGGTTCGGGTGTCCAGTACAGTGAGTCGACACTTCATACAACCCGGTGCTCATCGGAACAGGTGCCCTCCTGAATCCCCATCACCTCTTCCCCCGCCCCACGTCCCCTCTGGGGACCAGCAGCGTGTTTTCTGTCCCTAAGAGCCTATTTCTGGGTGGCTCAGTCATTTGAGCGTCCGACATCGGCCCAGGTCATGATCTCAAGGTTTGTGAGTTCGAGCCCTGTGTCCCGCTCTGCGCTGACAGCCCAGAGCCTGGAGCCTGCCTCGGATTCTGTGTCTCCCTCTCTCTCTGCGCCTCCCCTGTCTCCTTTCGAGCTCTCTCATAAATAAACAAACACTAAAAAAGAAAAAGCCTGGTTCTTGGTTTGCCTCTCTATTTTTCTCCTTCGTTTTATTTCTTAAATTCTACATATGAGTGAAATCATATGGTATTTGCCTTTCTCTGACCTATTTCACTTATTACCATTATACTCCCTAGCTCCATCCATGTCATCACAAACGGCCCGATTACATTCTTTCTCTGGCTGAGTAAGATTCTGCCGTGTGTACACCCCCTCTTCTTTATCCATTCGTCTGTGGGTGGGCACTCGGGCTGCATGGTTTGGCCTATTATAGATAAGGCTGCAGGAAACATAGGGATGCGTGGATCTTTTCAAATTCGTGTTTTTGCATTCTTTGCTATATACCCAGTAGTAGAGTTCCTGGGTCACATGGTAGTTCTGGTTTTAGTTTTTGAGGACCCTGAGCGCTGTGCCAGTCTGCGTTCCCCGCAGCAGCGTCAGAGGGCTCCCCTTCCCCACGTTCTTTCCCGATACACGATTATTAACTGAAGTCCATGCCTTATTCACATTTCATCAGGTTTTTGCTAACGTCCTTCTTCGGTTCCAGGACCCCAAGTGACGTTTCGTTATATCTCTTTAGGCTCCTCCAGGCTGCAACAGTTTTTCAGATTCTGTTTTTGATGAAATGACAGTTTATTTTTTAACTGCTTGTTTATTTTTGAGAGAGAGACAGAGTGCAAGCAGGGGAGGGGCGGAGAGAGAGGGAGAGGCAGAATCCGAAGCAGCTCCAGGCCCCAAGCCGTCAGCACAGAGCCCGATGCGGGGCTCGAACCCACGAACTGAGATCATGACCTGAGCCGGTCAGATGCCTGACTGACTAAGCCTCCAGGCGCCCTTCCTGTGTCCACTTTCTTGAGGGTAGAGTCTCCAGAGACATCGTTTAGAATTCTGCCCGGTAAGGTGGTCGCTTTATCCCATTTGTTTCATCTTCAGCTCTTAATTCAGTACCACGTGGGTCCCTCCCACCTCCTAGCGAGGCATGTTTACAGCAGGGAACAGCGGTGTGAGGTTCCTGACCACCCTGTCTAAAGCAGCCACACACCCGTCCAGCCTGTCCCTATGCATCACCTTTTCCCTCATCTGAACACTGTCTCCCTACTTTCAAAGACCAGCCGTGAAGACAGGCATTTGGAAGTCCCCTCTGGACCTCAAGCGTGGCTCAGAGCGGAACCATATTGGAGCAAATCCCTTCAATTTCCAATTTTCCCGATGATACAAACCTCCAGGGAGACAGCGAGGTGTGTGGTCACCGAGTCAGAAAGCCTACCTCTGGAGCTTAGGGAAGCCATTTTATTTTTTATTTTACTTTTTTAAAAAAAATTTTTTATGTCTGTATTTTTAATTTTGAGAAAGAGAAGCAGAGAGTGAGCGGGGGAGGGGCAGAGAGAGAGGGAGATACAGAATCCGTCAGCACAGAGCCCGATGTGGGGCTCGAACCCACAGATGGCGAGATCATGACCTGAGCCGAAGTCAGGGACCTAACCGACTGAGCCACCCAAGCGCCCCTTATTTTACTTTTAATTATTGATTATTATTTGGAAGGACAGAGCATGAAAGGGTGAGCCGTTGAAAGGCAGAGGAAGACGGCGAGGGAGAATCTTAAGCAGGAGGGTCGTGAGATCCTGACTGGAGCCAAAAAATCAAGAGTCCAACGCTGACCGCCTCAGCCCCCCAGGTGCCCCGTTCCTGGCTTCCGTCACGTGGCATAATGTTTCCTTTCTTTCCAAAATGTTTTTAACATTTGTTTATTTTTGAGAGACAGAGACAGATCATGAGCGGGGGTCGGGGGTAGAGAGAGGGACACACAGAATGGGAAGCAGGCTTTGGGCTCTGAGCTGTCAGCACGGAGCCCAACACGGGGCTCGAGCCCACGAACCGTGAGATCGTGACCCGACCTGAAGTCGGACACTCAACCGACTGAGCCTGTTTTCAAGGTTCATCCACATTGTAGACGAATCAGCACCTCATTGCTGTTTGTGGCTAATATTCCACAGTCTGTGCAGACTATGTGTTCTTTCTCCATCCCTCAGTTGAGGGGCATTTGTGTGGTCTCCACCTCTTAACTGCTATGAGTCATCCTTCTGGGCATGGAAAGACATTGAACAGCCTCCCAGGTGACCCCGCCGTCCGCTCCTGTTTGAGACTCCAAGACGTCATCGTTTTGCAGTGTGTAACACCACCCACCGTCTCGTCTCGTTCTCCCAGCGGCCCGGCGAGGTAAGGAGCAGCCCTGCCCCCATTCTGCAGACAGGGACAAGGAGACTCGGGTGACGTGGACCCCGGGCTCTGCTGGCTTTTCCCCTGGTCCCGCCGCGCGTGGCCTCCCTGAACCCCAGCTTTGCCGCCAGCTCTGTTCCTTTGCTCTTTTATAGGCTGTGAAAATCAGGGAGGGAAGGCTCGCCAACTGTGGAGCACAAATATTTGCCAGTCAAGAAAACATTCCCCTGTCAGTCAAACCCCAGACGCGCTGGCACACACTCCCTGCAGATGCCCGAGGGAGCTTCTGTTTCAGGAGGGACCAGGTGGCTTGCAGCTTCCTCCCCTCCCCAAGCATCCCCGGCTCTTCTCATTCCTACCTCGTCTGCTGATGAAGAGACTGAGGTTCAAAGTAGTCACTTGTCTTCAGTCGCACGGCATCCTGGGGGACCTTTTATTTATTTATTTTCCTTTTTTTTTTCTTCTAGTAATCTCTGCGCTCAGTGGAGGTTTCTAACTCAGGACCCCATGATCAAGAATAGCTCTCTCTGGGGTGCCTGGCTGGCTCGGTTAGTAGAACATCTGACTCCTGATCTCAGGGTCATGAGTTCAAGACCCACGTTGGGTGTAGAAATTACTTAAGAAATTTTTTATGCTTTTTTTTAATTTTTGAGAGACAAAGAGAGACAGCACAAGCAGGGGAGGGCAGAGAGAGAGAGAGAGAGAGAGAGAGAGAGAGAAAGAGATACAGAATCTGAAGCAGGCTCCAGGCTCCGAGCTGTCAGCACAGAGCCCGATGTGGGGCTCGAACCCACAAACCTGAGATCATGACCTGAGCTGAAGCCAGACGCTTAACCAACTGAGCCCCCCAGGTGCCATGAAATTACTTTAAAAAAAGGCAAAATAGGGGCACCTGGGGGGCTCAGTTGGCTAAGTGTCCGACTTCAGCTCAGGTCATGACCTCGCAGTCTGTGGGTTCCAGCCCCTCGTCGGGTTCTGTACAGGCAGCTCAGAGCCCGGAGCCTGTTTCAGATTCTGGGTTTCCCTCTCTCTGCCGTTCCCCACTCATCTTTGGTCTCCCTCTGTCTCAAAAATAAATAAACAAAAAAAATTGTTTACAAAAAGGCAAAATAAAAACAGCAGAGTCACCTGCTCCGCGGACCGAGACAGCCAGGCTTTGTAAGTATTTGTGTTCGTGATGGCCTTACTTCTCTCCAACAACCGGACATGGGGCAGGCCCCTGGGGCAGGGGTCAGGGGCCTAGGGAGGAAAGCACAGGTCTGGCTGCCGGGCGCGGCGGCTTTCCTGATTCACAGCACCGGAATCTGCCCATCTCCAGGGCCTAATGATCAAGGGTTTGAATTCAGCCCACTGCCGGTCCCTACAAGCCTGCACTAGCAGCGTCACCTCCCAGCAAGCTTTCTGGCCTTTCTCCAAGTGTGCATGTGAACACCTTCTAGGGGCTTTGGACACAGAAGAGCGTGTGAGGACCACTGCCGCCAGGTTTCACAAAAGCCCACTGTGCTGAGGGGTGAACACAGAAGTACATCCGTACATGTGCGCAGCAGCCTTCAGAAATCTGGCCTGGATTCCTTGCCCAAGTACAAACTCTGAGCCTCTTCCTGAACTTTCTGAGTTGGAAGATGTGGGTGGGGTGGAGGAATCTGCATTTTTATAGGTTCTAAGCAATATGGAAAGACAGGACAGAAGACTGTGACCTTAAGGGAAATAGGCTTTCCTTCCCTGGGCGGGGGCCCGGCTGGATCTGTCCAGCGAGGTCACGCCGTGGCCTAATAAATACAC